>JASDQU010736186.1:77883-91150 GCA_032191745.1 Picea mariana
TGTAGAATGGTCTACAAGACTATGTGAGTCTTTCCCATGCCATGTTAATATGGATGGATGTGTTTGAGACCATTAATACCTCCCTAGCTAAGAGGTAGTGTTGATATTATGGTAATTGTAGGAGGTATTAACCTCCATACGTAAACTTTGACTAGAATAGAATATTTCGGAAGCAAGAGAAACCCTATAAAGATGTGTGAAAACCCTAGAAGACATGTCGACCTAGCATAATATATAATATTAAGGTATTATCCTCTAGGAAGACAAGTCGGCCTAACAGGAAAAAGATAAACACAAAATATAATTACCAGAAAGTCAGGTCGACCGAGCTAGAAAAGTCACTGGACAATTTAATATAAATAGAAGACGTCTTGGATCATTTGTTCACTCACTCTCACTCAGGAAACCAGAAATAGTGCGCAAGTTTGGAGGAGGAGCAACAACAACTGCAGTTGTGCGGTTTTATCTTGTTCAGTTTTTCTGGTACTTTCTCTTGTGTGCTACCCTTGGAGAAAGTGCACTCTCTTGGTTATCTGTTGGTTCTGGTGTGGCTTCCTGGAATTTTTCTTTGTATCAAAGGTTAAGGTGCTTGGGAGTGGATTTGTGCCTATGGTTGGGTGACAATGGTGTAGCATTGTCTATGGTTAAACAAGAACATCACCATTATTCTAACAGAGATAACCTATAGTTATTCATTACACACAAACACACACACATATATTCATAAAATAAAAAAACTTTGTATTCATATTTCAGTCCATCTAGGGATTACATTTTTCTATCTTCCGAGAAAAACAAATGTCTTAATTTTCACTACTACATCATTTATGTCTCATTCATTTCCTTTAGATAAAAAAACTGCTTAGATACATACTATGCTCTCTATATCAAAAAATTGTTTTGTCCTTTTCACTGTGATCACTTCCTTGACCAAGATAACAATGAAAATAAAGAAAAAAAGGTTTCTCATCACAAAAGAATCCATCATAAAATTAATGTGAAATGAAAGAACCACAGGCTAGCTCCAAATCCTCATTTGACAAATTGTCCGTCATTGAGTTGAGCTCTCTCAAAATGTGAGTGATAGAGGACCATTCAAACTCGACAATGCAAGAATGAATATGGTTGAGACGGGGCTACAACTTCACCACATGAATTTTAACCTTGTTGTTTTCTCAATCTATTGCAACCTTGGAATCTCCTAGCATCCACACTTTCCTCAAATTCAACATATTAGATAAAAACAATAGAGTCCACATTGCAAAAAATTCTTCCTTCATATTCGTCCCTCTTCCTGGCACATAATGCACCTTGAAAAAATTATCTTTGGAGATAAAGAGGATAAATCCAAATCCACAAAGGGGAGGATATCCCTGGCTCACCCCGTTGAAGAAACCCCATGAGATTCCTTCCATCAGCTTAGGAATAACTGGAACCCATACTTTGACTTTTTTCTGTTTATTTCTGAACTCAGAGGACATATTGAAAATAATCCTAGAAACTACTTCTATATTAATATATTTATCTTGGAAGATGGACATGTTTATAACCCACCAAATAAAATACAAATAAATCCTTGGAACACAATCAAACTCATTTTCCAACTGGGACTTCTTCTAGCCAAAAAACCATTCTTCCATATTGCTTCCAAGTGGTTGATTCTTTAATTTAAATAGAGAGAAAACAGATCCCCATACTTGACAAGCGAACTAGCACTGGATGAAAAAATTGGAAGCCAATTCCTCATATGATATACACAACACACACCTTTTGGACATGTCCAACCCTACTTTATCCCCACATCCCACATAAAGATCTTATTATTAAAAGTGAGCCAAAAAAACAATTTCACTGTTAAAGGAGCATTCATTTTCCAAATATTAGCCCACCATCATTGCTTGGCCTCCTCAAAATCCGCTTCTTCCAGTGATAGATACCCCAACTTAGCTATGTACTTGCCATTATTAGGGTTTTTCAACCAACAGAGAGTATCAAATTCCTCTTCCCTTTGACAAATAAAATTTGATTTAAGCAATCCCACATATTCCATCCATTCTGCATTTTTTCCCCCTTCCATCCTCGGGTCTTCATGGGAATTCCATAAATAACTCCCCACCTCATCCCAACCCTCCTTTTTTCCTTCCCAAATAGAGGAAATGCCTAAGTTATGAAGATCAAAGATCAACCTATCAGATGATTTGCAAGAAATAGAAGCACCTTTGCATGGATCCTCCCCAATACAAACACTTTTTCCATTGCCAATATTACAAACAATCTAATCTCCAATGAGTGGAAAGGACTATACCATCACTTTCCAAACAATAGAGTAGTTTTCCACTGATTTGTTGGGCTCATGAAGCCAATCCACCACCATTCTACCTAGGAAGTATTTTGAAGCCATCACCCGACCCCAAAGCATAGAGTTATGAGCTAGCTTCTACAAGCTCTTGGAAGCTAGTGCCTTTCTAAACCAAAAGATATTTTTAACTCCCCATCCTCCAAACATTTTTGGAATTACAATCTGAGACCATTTTACTAGAGGGATGCTAGCTGCATATTTTTTTCCTAACCATAAAAATTGAAAGCATATTTTTCTAATCTTAGTGAGAATACTTTTAGGGATCTTATCTATGGAGTCCTAGTAAATAGGAATGTTGTTGAGAACCAAGTTTATTAGCACCAATCAACCCCCTCTTGAGAGCATACATAAATCACATGTCAACATTCATGCCTGAATTTTCTTGGGTATCCATAACCAATTGCCCATAGTATAACCATATGGTTTTAACTCTAAACCAAGTTAATTGATCACAATTTCAATACTTTTTCTGTTAAATGGTAACAATGCATCCAAATGGATCATAAGCTCTTCCTTAAGAGCACATATCAACATATTGGACTTATCCATATTAATTTGCATACTAATAGTAGAGAAAAACAAATCTAGAATATATTTTATCATTTGAAATTCCTGCACATTACCTACACCAAATATAATTACATCATCAACAAATAATATNATTGGACTTATCCATACTCATTTGCATACTAATAGTAGAGAAAAACAAATCTAGAATAGATTTTATCATTTGAAATTCCTGCACATTACCTACACCAAATATAATTACATCATCAACAAATAATATATGAGTTATAAAAACCTTAGGGGATACTTAAATTCCTTTCATAAGTCCGTCCTTCCCTCTTTGTAATATTAATGAACTTGCTAAGTTCCTCCATAATTATAAGAAATAAAAAAGGAGACAAGGGGCATCCTTGTCTCAAGCCCCTTGATGGCCTAAAGAAGGAGGATAAAGAGCCATTGATTAATACCGTGAGGAGGATAATCCAATACAACCCATTATCCAATTAACATAATTTAAATTCATGCCCATCTGAATCAAAGCAAGCCTCAGAAAGGTCCATCTAATTTTTTTCGTAGGCCTTCTATAAATCAATTTAGAACAAAGGAAAACACTTTTTTGGTCTTAATGGAGTGAAGGGCCTCTTGGGCCACAACAACAACATCATGAATTTTCCTTTTATGAAGGAAACCAAATTGTTCCTCATAAATAAGATCGCTTAGGATGGTTTTAAGATGATTGGCTATAATATTAGAGATAAGCTTATATATCAGATTACAACAAAAAATTGGTCTAAAATCCTCGAAAGACTATGTCTCCTTTTGTTGGGAATCAAGGCTAGAAAAGTCTTATTGAAAGAGACGATAATGTTTCCCGAAAGTTGTGATTCTTGGACCACCTTAAGTAAGTCCTCTTCTTTTAATTCGTAAAAGTCAAGGAAGAATTCCACTGAAAGCCCATCTGGGCCTGGAATCTTACTCTTTTGAAAGGATTCAAGAGTGGTGATAATTCCTCTCTCTAGAATCTCCCCCCAGAGGGACTCATTTATCTTCTCATTGATCGATCTAGGGAAAAGCTCAACTACCTTAAGATTTCCATAATAGGACATCTTGTAGGTTTTGAAAAGAGACCCGAGAAATAGCCCACCCCTGCTCTGGAAATATATTCAAAATAAGATACCATCTGGCCCTCCACATTTTTTATTTCAACAATCAAATTCATGTTCTTGCGGTGGTTTGCATAACTATGGAAAATTTTAGAGTTATTATCACCTTCTTGAAGCCAAACTGCTCTGCTTTTGAGTCTCCACTTGGACTCCTCTAAAGCTAGTAACTTTTGTTTCTTGTTTAACAAACCACCTAAATCTATCTCTTCCTCACTTGTAAGAGAGTCCATGGGCCTATTAATCAACAATTCTTCGAGCATGTTTTCAACCTCCCTAAGAAGAGTGAGGTTTTTCAAGTTAAAATCTCAAGACCAAACCCGAGAGACTTGTTTTAATTTAGCTAGATTGTTTTCCATTTGTTGCATAAAAGAGCACCTAGGGATTTCACTTAGATAAACACAATAATCAACAATAATATTTCTATAGTTTCTTTCTTTCAACCAATCATGATTAAATTTAAGGGGGGAGGGGGGATTGAAACCACATTTTGAAATATTCAGAAGGATGGGCAGATGATCTAAAAATATCCCTACCTACATTGAAGATTTAATAATCCAAGGGTTTTCTAGCACATTTTTAGCTAACAAGAACCTGTCCAACCTTTTGGCTACTAGGTTCATGCCTTTATGCCCATTCCTCCAAGTTTCTGACAACTTTGGGGGCTCCAGGTCAATAAGCTTATGGGATGCAATCCAATGTGCGAAAATCCAATCCAATGGATCTCACCTAGGATGTCTCCCCCAAACTTCCCTTAAAGACATAATGAAATTTATATCCTCTCCAATAATAACATTATAAGCCCAAAGAATTCTTGAATCGCTTAAACCCTCCCAGAAGGGGAACTTATTTGCAAAAGGCCCATAAATGTTGACAATTCTAAAGGATGACGCTAGGGAGCAATGCTCCATGTCCACCAAAATTCCAAAAAGAGTGATCATCAAAGAGATAGATTTGAAGTTAGGGCCCCATGTCATAACTAAACCTTCAGAGAAACATACCGAATCATTTTCACAAAAGGACCAGTCCCTTAACAAGGGTATGAACGAATCCACGTGCTTTTCCCCCAAGTACATATTTTCTTGAATTAAGAGGATATCGAGTTTACAGTCTACTACCAACCTTTTGAGGGCCTGAATTTTTTAGGCGACCCCTACCCCGCAAGCATTGAGAGAGAGAATGATCATTTATAACCTTTGACCAGGGATTTCCCTGCTCCAAGTTCCCTAACGATTGTGGTTTTCTTGATATTTTTGATGTCCTTCATAGCCTGAACTTGGGATAAATACAAGTGATATTTTCTTCCAACATGGGATACCGCCCCCTTTTCCAACACAAGGCCCCCCATGAAAGCTTCCGACAACCCTTTCTTCAGTCTAGACCTCAATAAATAATCTAATTTTAAAATGGATTTATAGGAGAAGGAACTTGAGGGAGGGACCAAATCCTGTAGCGTTCAAGGGAGGGACCAGTGTTGATCTACATTTGTTGATCAACATTGGTACATACATATCCATCCTTAGTCTTTTTCCTTTTCTTCATATGTTCCTTGTATTTTCTTTACTTAATATTTTTTCTCTTTGAAATGCAAGTTGCAGATCAAACTATCATTAAGTTACCAGGTCCACAAACCCACAAGTCTATACATAGTCACTTTTCCCAATTCCAACAATTAGTCATTTTTATGTGTTGTGGGAGACCAATTCATCCATGTACTGCAAATGATCGTTTCATGTAACCCACAAATGCATTGCACTCAAAAGAACATTTTCTACCTTTGCATCCTCCAATTTGCACTCTTTACCTTTTTATACTTAGCTAATTTCCTTTATTGCGGATGCATGAAAACCTTCTTCTCCGCTTACCTTTTTCCCTCATGCCCGTGTCCTACAACTCAAATCTTGTGTTCTTGAAAACAACCCATTCACTTCCACGACCCACAAACCAACCTCTTCTCATACTTAGTCTATTTTATCATTGTGGATGTGAGAGTCCTCCCTTCTTACCTTTTTAATTTCTGGTGTCCCACATTCACCATATTGCACCTTCCATGTCCCACTTTGCACTTCCATTCTCAACCATTTTTCATCTTCCATGACATCACATCACCATTCCTGATTCCACCACATCAACTGCCACTTGTGTGAATCTAATATTGTTATTAAATTGGCGAAGATTTCATAAAGCTTTGTATTAAATTCTTAATCTTATCGTGCAAGATAACAACTTTGAAATAAGAGCTATGGTGGTTAATAATCAAGGAAATAAGTGGTAAATTTAATAAAGGATTAATATGCCATGTTGTAAAATGGTTATATCGACAGTAGTTCCACCTATTCGTAAGAAGAGAAAGTAGTGTAAAGATATGTCAAGTAGAAGAAAGTACTTGTATTGTGGAGACACACTTTACACTCTCGAACGAGAAGGTCACGATTTCTAGTGGTCACAAGCCTAAAAGTGGTATTTGGCACTTTCCCCGCCCGAAGGAAACAAACCAAGTTTGGATTTCAGGCATAACACTGGTTAGTTGTGTTCCTGAAGTGATGGACTTCAAATAATTAGTTCTCTAGTGCGCATACAAATTTGATACAAAAAGAAGAATAATTCAAGTTTAGGGGAATCCACCCATCTCCTTAACTCCTTTAGTTTTCATGAGAATGTTGTGACTCCCAAAACCCACCATGTAATTCAAGAATGAGGAAGCTAACAAATTTCTTAAGGAACATCGAGGAGGAGCAAACCTCCTCGAGAACTATCCTGCCAGCCTGAGAGATAATACCAATTCCACTCAGATTGAGGTAAGTTCTTTAAAATATCCCTACAAAAAATTTACTTGGTTGTTTATCCGTCTAATAAAACTAGAGTCTATGGCCTATGTGTTGAAATATATTGCTTATATTCTTCACTTTGTTGTTCATGAAGACACCCTGATTTACTGGGGTCGAATCATTTCAAATGAGATATTGTTTCAACTGGGTGGTTTGAGAAAAACCCAAAAATTCTACATGACTTCTTATTTGGTATATGTTATAGCTTACTGCAACATCTTAGAAGAATTACTAAGGGAAATGAGTGTTGATTTCAAGGCCGAACTCATTTTTGTGTGGTACCCAACTTTATGGAGACATAAAGCTCAATACAATTTCTACGCGGTCCACATCAATTTTATTATGATTTCAAAAAATTAATTTTTGGTCCTCCTACATTGAGACTATCACAAGAGGCTTCCTCCTTTCTCACCGATAAATGAATTTTTGAGATTATGGAGGATTTCATTTTTCTAAGACTTCGGTTTCGAAGGGAAACCCTTCTTGCTCCCATTTTATGTATCTGATGTACACTTTGTCATCGAAATGTGCAGATAATACAAATACTGGGAAAACTCCTTCAATGAGAAAAGGAAGAAGCAGTTCATTCCATTGCCTTAGAGAGTTGGTGAGATTGTTATCAAGCATATTTATCACTTGGATGAATTTTCAGGTCAATTTGATCAACTTGATTTAAAGGAAGCTAAAGGCATCGAGGGTTTTGACCCTAAGGACCTATTTTCTTTACACATGCCCCTAGTGGGATATTCTTCTTATTTTTGTAAGTTTGAACAGTTCAATGAAGGAGGAGGAGACAATAAAAATATCCCCGAGGCCTCAATTAAAGAATCCCATAATGATTTACCTAGCACTAATGAGTGCTAGAGAAAAAAGGGAAGAAATGCAACAATAAAAAAACCTAATTCACCCAATGTTTCACAGAGAGGTACTTTTGTAAAGACAAAACCTAGAAGTAGTGATCTAAAACCAATAAAAACTCCAGCTGGAAATTCAGATGACGGTGGTGATAAAGACCCTACGAAGAAAAATTTGAAAAAATATCATGTTGTATATACTCCCGTTAAAATAAAGAGAGAAACTTAGAAAATAGGACTGGAGATACTTGAAATTGAGGAAAGTCCCCGAGCTATGGATGTAGATGAAGTGATAGAAGAATCCAGTTGATTAGATCAAAGACTGCTGGAAACTAGGGAATTTTTCGAGTCTCTAGTTACCCAAGAACCAAACATATTTGAAGAAGAATTTGTCACATTTCACCACGCGACCTACCATAAAATTTCCAAGAAATTGTTAATAGAAAAAAGTTAACAAGAAATTAAGAAAGTTTGTGAGAAAGTGGAAATCAAAAATCGATTTTGAGGGGGTTGCACCCTAAAAAATTATACAATTTCATGAGGTAACCAGGGAAGCACTAACAGAATCCATTTTTGATATTGAGAAAGAAAAGTTGATTTTAAAAGAAATAAT
Source organism: Picea mariana (assembly GCA_032191745.1). Classification (NCBI taxonomy): domain Eukaryota; kingdom Viridiplantae; phylum Streptophyta; class Pinopsida; order Pinales; family Pinaceae; genus Picea; species Picea mariana. The sequence goes on from JASDQU010736186.1 coordinate 86,205, forward strand.
AAAGGAATTAGAGAAAGCTCTAATTCTGAAACCATTGTTTGTCGAACCTTTAACTGCAATTCAACCGACACTTACCCTTGAGGACGTACCATAAAGTAGTATAAAATTGAAAGGTTCCTTTAGTCTATTGTTGGTTGTGAGAAAATACGTTGGGGATGGAATCCAAAAAAGAATAGACCTAATCCATGAAATCTGGGAGCTATCACAGAGTTCAACTGTTTTTTTAACAATGATTATGCATTTTAGAGAATATCTCCAAAAGGATTTAGAGAATGATGAAGGTTTTTACAAGGAAGCTGTGGGAACGTTTGAAGCAAAAGTTTCAAGTCTAAGCGACACCCACAAAAGAGAAAAAAACCTTCCTCCAATATTCGAATGAAACAGATTAACACTTGTTGGCTAAAAAGGATTGAATGTTTAAGAGAAATTTTGTTTGAATTGGATGTTGTTAAAATCAAGAGAGGTGACATGTTTCTAAAACTTGTTGATCTTACAAAATAATTGGATGGCCGTAATTTATTAATGGGTACTATAATTATGTCTAAAGAGAAACTATTGGAACAACTTGAAGTATTAAAATTTGCATGGGCAAGTGAGTTTAGTGACTCAATAGAATTCTCTGAAGATGAGGTAGAAAGGTGGCTTATCCGATACATTAATAAGAATGATGATATTGTGGACACATTGCACCAATTGAGTATTGATTTAAGAGAAATGGAGAACGAATTATTTGGAATAAAAACCAAGAACGAAATAATGGTTGCTCTGATGAGGGAGTATATAGAACAATGGTTAAGAAAATCAGTGGTCAAGATCACCGAGACAGATCAACATGAAGCGGTTACAACAATTATGCCACCTCCAACACAACAACAACCATCTAGAAAGGACGCCTCAACAAGCAAGTAAAGGGTTCCAATATTTCCATTGTAGTAAGTCAAGTAGCAACCTTGTTCTTTCACTTGCCATTTTTCTTCTTCATTCATTTGTCATTTTACCTTTTTTGTTCCCAACAACCTGTGAAACTTAAGGATGACCCTTGACTGCTTTTATTTTGTTTTCCAGGTCTCTCTTTCATTTTATAGTCTGCGGGAGCCCCATCCCAATTCTCTTTGAAGGAAAAGCATAGTCTATTTTATTTGTAACCCAAGACATTACTGCTTATTTATTTAAAGACATCTTTTATTTTTTAAGGTTCCCAGAGAACTAGTTTGGGACACAACATTATTGATTTATCAAGACTTTGAATTTAAGCACGATATTTTAGATATGTGTCTATCAAAATATTTATTGGGTTTAATGAAATGATCTTTTAGAGTTATCTGTTATATGTGGTCCATACTTTCTTTTCCCTTTGCTGAATATTGTGTTCTACTTTGATGAATGTTGTGATGAAAATGTCGCCCTATTTTAATGCATACTCTTTTGGTTTATAAATCTTGTAACATAGTGTAAATATTTTCTTTTTACAAGATACCTGGTCCTTTCTCCTGTATTCTTTGCATGTGAATATTTATTTTAAGTATAAGTTGGGTCCTTTCTCAAGAATTTTTTATGTTCTTGTATGTTATTTGAAATAGAGGAGTGCCACCTCTTTAAAAACGTTTGGGGATTTATCCTCATGAGGTTGTGTTGGCAGCCAATTCAATTTTTTCATTTGTCCTATAAGCTGCCTACACCTATGTCTCTTGAACTTCAAATTTTCGTCACATTTTGAAAATAGTCTATATTTTCATTTCATGCGATACTTGCAAATCGGTCTCGATTTAGTTTTCACGACTGTAAGCGTGAAAACTCCTCTATCGTTATTTGAACTGTCATGATCTTTTATTGATATTTTGAGTGGCACTTTACTTTTGGTTTATCATGTGGCTGAAAAGATTTTTCAAACTTTGCCTATTCTTACTTTGATTGTGCAACTTGATTTTTATTTAATTGGTAAAGCATTGAGCATATGGAGACTTGCCTAGTCATTGATTTACATATGGGTCATGGTTTATTTTTGTTTTTATGTATATAATGTGATCCTTATGATAAAATTTACAAGCTCTTGGCTTATCGATTTTATGAAATCGATTGTCACCATGTTTAAAACCTTTGATCAGAATGTTTGATTATGCAATGGCGCGTTGGTTAAACATTTGGGTTTTGATTTAACGTTGAATGACAATGGTTTGATTATTACAATGGCACATATTTAACTTTGGGTTTGATTTTACATCAAACATTCATGGTTTCAAATAATACAATAGCGCATTGGTATATCATCCACCGTTTGATTCTTGGGTTGGCCGATTAATATGGTTTGAACGATGTCATGATTGATTGAACAACGTTGTACTTTGTCATTACTGCTATGCATGGCGGTGGATAATCCCACCACGCTCGCACACGCACATTAATTTGCTTCCCCTTTGATCGTTCATTGTTGTTACACCGCCCACCTCTGCTTCTACGCATTAGTGCATTCACCCAAACCCTTACCATGTGCCCGTACCATGGCTCCAGTCGTAAGGGCTGAACCCAATGGTAGCCAGGCTCTGTTGATGTTCGACAGTGCCCACAGTGACCTTGAGGAATTTGGATGGCTCCCGTTCATACAAAAGTTTGATGGTTTTAATCCCTGTGTTGCTCGGCAATTCGCATTAACCTTTCATGGCTGTCGAGCCAAGGTCAGGGATGTCCAATTGGAAATTGATGTGCAATTTCTCAGTTTAGCTACCGGTCTGCCTGCCACTGGACAACGATGGTCCAAGAATTGCAAAGTGGAAGAGGTCCCGTGGACATTGCTCTTCCAGTCGCGTAAGATTAGCTCCTGTGACAAAGGTTTGCCCGTGAATATGCTCAAGCAACGTTGGCATGATTTGCTGATGATAGTCAAACAATTTATCACCTGCGAGGGTCGGTATGGGTTTGTTTTCTTACACCAACTTCGTTTACTTATGGTTTTCATGGGCTATGAGCTTAATATGCCTTATTACTTGCATAGGAGCCTGTTTAAAATGTCTAAAAGATACAAACGGAATCAGGCCGATAACAGCCTTTTTCACTTTGGGTTGATTAAAATGATTGTTGTTTGTCATTTGGGGTTACACCGAGACTGTTGGAATGATTTTCTTACTCGCAATAATTTTGAGGATTCAAACCCACCACAGGTTGAAAAACCTGTGGTGAGCGAGGGTAAATCTGTACCCCCGGTACCCCACAGTATTTTGTTACCTAAACCCTTACCTGACTCACCTCCCGACCTACCCCACTCTGTGACCAAGGATGTCGAAACTGTAAACCCGTGGGCAAGCAACCTAAAGCCAAACCTACTGTGAATTCCAAAGGCAAAAAGAATGCTCGTTTAATCTCTCGCATGGCGAGAAACAAACCGAAGTCTCCTGTCAACCCTGACCCTATCATGGTGAGTGAAGATTCCGACTCGGAGGTGGAATGTTACCTGGCAAGTGAGTATCCCTATTCGAAAGGTCTTTGTGCCAAACCCACATACGATTTTGTGAAAAACCTACCACCTTGCTTGCAAACCGACCCTAATTACCCAAGCATTAAACTGCCTTGTGAAACCCCCAGTGATTCGTCAAAACCCTCCCCTGCTCTACCTCAACCAGTTGTGCCACCCTGTGATCAGTGCGGCTCCTAGTTAGAAAGGTATTACCTTGATGTGCCAATGCTACAGTCCAGAATTCATTCTCTGGAGGATCAAGTTGCAAGGCTTACCAGTCAAAAGGCTAAATTGCGAGCCACTGATAAGAAACAAAGAACGATAGGTTCTATTTTGTTTAAGAATGTGGAGTCAGCTATAGCAGTCGTGAATTCAAAATTGGCATAGCTTGAGCAGCCTCACTGGTATGTCTATCACCTGTTTATATGATAAACTCATAGCTCTGTTTACAACGTGGATTTGCTTTGACACATAAGCATGCATTATGTACATAATTTTGTTTTGATTAATTGAATTTCGTTTTCCCAGTTAAGTCTCGATTAGATTTTAATTGATTGGATAGATTTTGTATGGATTTCAGTTGTTTGATTTAGCCAAAATGAATGCTCTATTATTGATTGAGGTCGTTTGATAGACACAACCTATTTCTCATATTTCGGTTCTAAACACACTCGCATCTCGTTTGATTTCGTTATAATGTGTATGCTATGATTGGTAATGGTTGTGATATGGTCAATTGTTACGGTTTTATGTCCATATGGTTTTCGAATAGCTCGAATACAATTTGGATCTTTTCTAAAAATGACTCTGTACAAATCGTGAATGGATTCAATTCGTAACGGTTATGTGAAACCCATCCGGTTAGTTCGTTTTGGTCTGCTGTTAGATCGACCCTGTTATCATTTGGATTTGTAATGGCAATAAACATTCAGTTATGAGTGGATTTGTAAAATGAAAGCGATTATACCCAAGATCACGATTTGTTGCTATATTTAAATCAAGCACGATTTGTTTCGATTGTTGCCCAGTTTACGATTATCACCTCTGTCGATTCGATGATGGTTGTGATTACTATTTTTGATCCTGTCTATTGACTGTGTGGCTCTCAGCGATCGAAATCTATGGCGAATTTTGGTTGATGCTGTTATATTTGCCCATGATCGTAACAGTCTTTCCATCTTCGTATTTGGTTAAAACAGCATGCATCTTATGCTACATTGTTATAGCCATAATAATTGGATTATGATTGTGTTGGAACTAGATCGTATCTGATACGATATCACTCATTGTTGATTTCATTTGAAGGGAAACAATTTTGTTATAGTTTGACCCGATTTTATGGTCAAAGGAAAACAGAGTATTCTTACCTCTGTTTCGATTGAATCACTTTTGATTTTGTTTAATTGGAATGATAAAATCATGTAAGTCATAGTGATTCATTTTTAATAGAAAAATTGGATTGGATTATTTTAAAGAGATTTCATTTGATTTCTATCTG
>JASDQU010736186.1:110945-156771 GCA_032191745.1 Picea mariana
AAATGGTTGGATTATAAAATAGGAAAGGGTAGCAAAATTAGGATTAGAGAAGACCCATAGATGGGAAGTACATAAAATTGTAGGTTGTCAAAAATACTAAAAAATGAACTTAATAATAGGGCTATCTTCTATATAGCAGATGTTGCAGATGAAGAGTTTTGTACCAATTGGAATCAAGGGTGAAAATCTTCTTTATAGTAAGGCCTTCAAGGAGACTTAACAGAGGAATGGAACAACTATTGAGTATCTTAAAACACAATGCAATAAGAATCAATAAGAATCAAGGATGAGGAGGATAATTTAGTATGGTAAATAAGGGATCTATGAATTATACAACCAAGCTTGGATACAAGGCTAAGGTGGAGGAGGAAGTAAAAAGTGAGAGAAAGTGGTGGTGGAAATATATCTAGAACTTGGTTTGCCTTCTAAAAACAAGGATCTTCAATTGATTGGTGTTATCTAACAAAATATTGACTTGGGATAATTGTAAAAGGAGACCTTGGCAGGACCAAGGTAGATGCATCATTCATTAATCTAATGAGGAAACTATAAACCATTTTCTCATTCAATGCCCATATGTATGAGAAGTTTGGGGTGAGGCAATGAAATTGATTGAAGGCAAATGGGAAGGTGGGTTGTTTGTATCCCACTTTTAGAAATGGTATAAAGACAGTTCTATAGGTGAACATAAGGCTTTACCTTGTATTGTGAGTTCGACTATTTGGACTACTAGAAATGACATGATCTTTCACGGAAAGTAAATTATTCCATTACAAGTATGCCATTAGGTGAGATATGCATATGAAGGAATCTAGAAACGAACAAAACTAAAGAAGTTAAACATTTTTTTTAGAACCTTAAATGGATAAAGATATGGCCTAGGGATATTTTGATGGGCCCTATCAAGGGACTCCCCATACCTATGGTGTTAGTGGTATACTTTTTCTGGAGGAAAAACACCATATAATTTTAAATTATGCAATATGGAGAGGGACAAACAATAAGGCATAATTTTATGCTCTATGGATCTTTCAAAAAATTGCATTTAAAAGTGAAATTACTAATATTTAGAATTTAGGTTATTCTAAAATAATCATTGAATAGAAAAAAGGGAGATACAATATAGAAACCATGTTATTACTACCAATCAAGAGTTTTTGAGGCTATGCATAAGGGTAGTTTATATGAAGTAGAACTAAATGATGAAGTTCTTTCATAAAATATATATTGATCCTATTTTGATGGACAATTAATACTATGAAATATTAATAGTTTGATGTTATTTTGTTTAAATTATAATTATGTATAAGTTATAATGCTAAGTTTTGATAAAGAATGTGCCCTCTTTAATATTAAATACAATTTTTTTGGTTGTAAGCTTCTTTTTGTAGGTTTCAAAATGAAGTAGCAATTTTTTAGTATTAGTAGTGTCAATAACACATTTGACCTAGGGGAAACAAGGTCGGTCAACAACAAAGCTTAAAGCCATTAGAATGATATACTCATTAAGAGATCAACATTTTACTTGAGGGAATCGAACTTGGGTGAGGAGGATAACAATCATTCCTCCCAACCACCTCAACTAAACCCAATTGACAATAATCAAATATCCATATCTTCATAAATTGTAAGTTTTACAGAGTTGAGTGAGATTACAACTAGTCTAGATCCATTTTAAATGATTTAAAAATTTACATCTCAAAATGTTTGATATCTTTCCATTAATAATTATGGGGTGAAAATAAATATAAACTTATTATTATCATTAAATTAAATTATTTTGTGATATGTACATTTTGTAATATTTGTTTATATAATGATACAACAATGTTAACAGAGAACATTTAAGGGTAGAATGGAAGTAAGGATACTAACAAAGAGAAAGGGAACGAACGAACTGATATTTTTATTTGGACTTTGTGAATAAGAATACGAATTGAATTTTGTTTTTTAATCTTGGGGATTCTAAATGGTATTTAGTGTGATCGACTTTGAAACTTCCTATATAGTGATGCATAATAATACAACAATGTGGACAGAGAACATTAAAGTGTATAAAACAAGGAGTGGAAATAAGGATCATAATAATAGAACAATGTGGACAGAGAGCATTAAACTGTATAAACCAGAGTGGAAATAAGGATCCAATCAAAGAGAAAGGGAACAAATTGATTTGTTTTTTATTGGGAATTTGAGAAAGGGAACAAATTGATTTTTTTTTTTTTTTCTTATGAATTTGTAAATGGTATTTAGTATGATCGACTTTTGAAATTTTCTATATGAAGTAAATGTACATTTAGGAGATAAATTATTGAGCATTGCATTCTTGTTAGCAGTGTTTATTATATTAACCATTTATTGTCTTTAATTTAACAAAAAAAACAGTGTTTATTATATTAACCAATTATTGTTTTTAATTTAACAAAAACATCTAATGAAAGATATAACAACAAAAGTATATTATATTAAACAATTATTATCTTTAATTTAATAAAAAAATTTAATGAAATATATAATAAAAGTATTTTGAAAGTAGTAAGGAAATATTTGAATGTTTTTTTTTTATATAAAATTCAAAACATTTAATCACTCAAATTAATTTACCAAATTACATTAAAAATACTACATTCTTAACCACTCAAACTAACTTATTAAACTATATTAAAAATAATACACTTTATCCTATTTTTTATTGAGAAAATTTCACATACAATAAAAGTAGTTAATTGAGAGATCCAAATACTTTTTACATGAAATTCAAAACATTCAATCTCGCAAATCAACCTACCAAATTACATTAAAAATACTACATTCTCAACCACTCAAACTAACCCACCAAACTAAATTAAAAAACTATATACTCCACCATATTTTTCATTAAAAAAATTTTACTTTCAACTTTCATGAAATTCAAAACATTCAATCTCCCAAATCAATCTACCAAATTACATTAAAAATACTACACTCTTAACCACTCAAACTAACTCACCAACTAAATTAAAAATGCTATACTCCACCCTATTTTTCATTGAAAATATTTCACTTCCTCTTTGGAAGACAAGGCTCAGACCTGGTTACAAGTTTCCAGATCTGCGTGGTCGACGAGGAGGGGATTTGTATTGAATGTTGTGAGTTGATATGGATGCAAGTTGCGATGGAGGATTATCCTCCTAAACCAGTGGAGAAACCAGTGAAACAGAGATATTCATCACAATTAGAGGAAGCGCAGGAATCCAAAAATATGGAATCTTGGCTCGAGATCTCAGCCGTGTGATGTATCCAATCCAACCTGCCCGCCAGCTGCAGGGGCTTTGACATTTCTGTGCCTCAAATTAGCAATTCCTGTGAATGTTATAAAAAACTTGGTACATGGCGTTAATACCAATGGATCAGCTATTGTCAATCCGAAACAAACTGACATTAAATCGGGAGAGTCAATCAGTAAGAAGAGAGTAGATTGGTTAAATGTCAAGTAGCTGCTTTTCAGTTTTTGTTTTCAAGTATTGTTCGATCGCACATCGAATCCACTCCAAAGCTGTCGAACAAGTACTATTACACACTGGGGTCATACGTTTTGATATTTTTTGTTGGACTCTGTACATATAAATTTGGGAAAAATCACAATTTTTTGTTATTTAAATTGTATTTCTGATTGCATAAATGAATTCATACTTTTGGGGCGCTCGCATTATAAAGACTTAACCATTTTAATTTGCAAATCCATCCTGGAAAAAAGTCAAAATGTAAAACTTTTGAACTAAGACTTGAGGGGGTGGACCCATTCCGATTTGGATTCCCATAAAAAAAATCCCACTTTTTACAGTCGAGGACTTGGGGTCCTATTGGTGGGAGATGGTGATTTTCACCCAACCCACCAAGGATCAAACGCCATCGAGACATTGGCCCGTTGTCATAATGTTATTGGTATATCTGGCTTATGGGCTATTGGATATACTCTTGGGGTTATAGTGGCAGCCGACGGATTTGAACCTGAGAGTCAGAAACATGGAAAACATCATATAGCGTCTAGGTGGTACTCTTCAAATGGATCTCTCCTACGCTACTATCCCTGTTTTCAGAGGGGTGAACAGAAGGCTATACAGGGAATCCCAGTTGGCATATGTAATCAGTGACGAGAAAAATCCATCCAATCATCCTATCTATTCGGTTGACACAGGTATGGGATCTTGTATTTTGCAAATTGATGATTCATTGCCTAATACATTGCTGCTCAGAAAGCCCACAGATTAGATCACAGTTCAGCCCGTAGAAACAACAGAAGAAGACCTTTGGACCATGTTCGTTGACGGTGCTTGCACTAAGGAGTCAGCTGGAGCAGGAGTGGTATTCATTTCTCCTTCTAAGAAAACTTTTCATTTGTCCTTTAAAATCGATTTTAAAGTGACTAATAATATTTTTGAGTATGAGGCACTACTTTTGGGGCTGAATGCAACAAAAGAGAGGAGCATTAAAAAATTACAGGTGGTTGGAGATGCAGATTTGATTATTTAGCAGGTGAATAAGTCCTTTCAAGCAAAGCATGTCAGGCTGAAGGCATACAGAGATGAAGTGTTGAAGGCAATTCACGATTTTGCAGATTTTAAAATTGCATATGTACCTAGAGAAATGAATGAATTGGCTGATTCATTGGCTGTGTCTGCTTGTGCATTCATACCCCCTCTGCCTCATAAATTAACTTATGAAATTCAAGTTAAATATAGGCCCTCTCTCCCTGATAATGTAAAATTTTGGAAGGTTTTTGAAGACGATGTTGAACTCACTAGATTCCTTGCAGTAATAGATGAGTTTGCAGATCTGCAGATTGATCAGGAGAACGAACATGACAATGAAATTGAGAAGCCAAAGTTCAAAAGCAAAATCGCAGCACATGAAATAGTTCAGCTGTCTACCAACAAAATTCCTAAAGGTTTGGTCCCGTTGGAAAGGATGTTCGATAGCAATGATGTGGCTGTCAAATTGCAAAGTGGGGAAAAAGATTCAGATGTTTTGCAGTATAATGTGGCTAGTGAGAAAGATCCTAAACATGTTAACTTAGCCTCACATTTGACTGAAAAACAAAGGGCTGATTATGGAGAATTGCTAAAGGAATTTGCAGACATCTTTGCTTGGAAGTATGATGACTTGAAGACTTTTGACACAGAGGTGATTCAACATAAGATTCCCTTGAATAAAGACACCAAACCATTCAAGCAGAAGCTTAGATCCTTCAACCCTTTGTTGCTGCCTACAATGGAAAGGGAAATTAAGAAACTGTTGGATGCCTGCATTATCATTCCTCTCAGGTATTCAGAATGGATTGTGAATATTGTGCCGGTTAGGAAGAAGAATGGGGAGATCAGACTCTGCGTCGACTTTAGAAATTTGAATAAGTGCTCTAGGAAGGACAACTACCCTCTGCCTAAAATGGAACATATTTTGCAGAAGGTGTCAGGATCAAAGGTGATGTCTTTTATTGATGGGTTTTCCGGATACAACCAGATTGTTGTCCATCCGGAAGACAAGGAAAAGACTGCTTGTACCACTCCATGGGGTACGTTTATGTATGAGAAGATTCCCTTTGGATTGATGAATGCATGAGCGACATTCCAAAGGGAAATGGACATTGCTTTCGTTGGAGAGAAAGATAAATTTGTCCTGATTTATCTCAATGATATCACTGTTTTCTCAAGCAGCCATGAACTTCATTTGCAGCACTTGAAAAGGACATTTTTGAAATGTCGAAATGATACAATCCCAGCAGTGCTCTTGCAGAAAAATGTTGATGATCAGGAGCAGCCAGTTGCCTTCTTCAGTAAGGTCTTGAGGGACGCAGAGGTAAAGTATGAATTGTTGGAGAAACAAGCATATGCACTTGTCAAGTCATTGAAAGCGGTCAGAATTTACATTCTTCAGGCAAAGGTAATAGATTTCGTTCCCTCTAGTTCAGTTAAAGATGTTCTTGTCCAACCCGACATTGATGGCAAAAGGAGTAAGTGGATAGCAAGGTTGATTGAATTCGATGTTGAAATCAAACCAGCAAAACTTGTGAAGGGTCAGGGCCTTGCCAAACTTCTGGCAAAGGAAAATTGCAGGCTGCTTGAAATAAATCTGATGAATATTAATGCAGAAAATGTTCAGTCTTCAGAGAACAAAGATGGTGAGGAAATGCAGGTCTCAGCTCACTTAGCTGATTGCAAATGGTACAACCATATTATTCATTTTTTGCAAACTTTATCAGTCCCATCAGATTTAACAAAAACTCAAAGAAGGGCTTTGAAACTCAAAGCCATAAATTTCTGCATCAATGACAACTTGTTGTTCTGGAAAAATCCCATAGGTTTATTGTTGAGGTGCGTAAACCAAGAAGAAGCAGCTAAGGTCATGATTGAATTTCACAATAGTGAATGCGGAGGACATCACTATTGGAAAACCACTGCACACAAAATCTTAAGGTCTGGTTACTATTGGCCATCCTTATTTTCAGATGTGTATGAGTTTGTGAAAACATGTGACAAGTGTCAAAGGTTTGAAGGTAAACAACAACTGAAGTCTCTTCCCCTCAAACCTATAGTGGTCACAGGGCCTTTCCAGCAGTGGGGCCTGGACTTCATAGGTGAAATTCATCCACCTTCTAGTGGTCAACACTAGTGGATCCTGGTTGGCACCGATTACTTTACAAAGTGGATTGAGGCTATTCCCACCCGGAACGCCAATCATACTGTCATCATAAATTTTCTGCAAGAAAACATATTTGCCAGATTTGGATGCCCTAAGAGAATAGTCACTGATAACGCTGCTGCATTCAAAGATAAACACTTGGTGAAATTGTGTGAAGAGCTGGGAATTCAACTGGTACATTTCACAGCTTACTATCCGCAAGGGAATGGCTTAGCTAAGTCATCCAACAAGAGTTTAGTCAGAATTATAAAGAAGCTGCTTGAACAAAATTCCAGAGGTTGGGATTCCAAACTGAAGTTTGCTTTGTGGGCTGACAGGGTTGCATGTAAGAAATCAATTGGTACATCTCCTTTCAAGTTGGTATATGGTACTGAAGCCATATTTCCTGTTCAACTTGCATTGCCGGTTGCAAATTTCTTACAAGAAACTGATTCTAAACCAAGTGATTTGACCCGGTGAATTCATAATTTGGTAGAACTACAGCAAGATAGAGAGCAACTATTGGAAAAAATAGAATTGCATCAAGAAAGAATCAAAGAAACTTTCGACAAGAAAGTCAAATCAAATGTCTTCAAAACAGGGGATTTAGTCTTAAAGTGGGATGCAGCAAGGCAGGAGAAGGGGAAACACAGAAAATTTGAGGCTCTCTGGACAGGTCCTTTTGTCATAACAGTGGTGCATCATAACAATACCTTTGTTCTCCAAACTCTTTCAGGCGAGGTAGTAGCAGGTGGCCCTTTCAACGGGCGCTTCCTGAAGATCTATTTCTCATAAGGCTTCCTTTGAAGCCTTGTTCTACTTGTACATATTCTTTTTCAGTTCTTTTTCTTTATTTCTGTCATTTCAATAACTCCATGCCCAATGGTACTAGCAAAACTATTTTTCAAATTTCTGTTTTAAGTTGTAATAAAGCTACTGAGTCTAGCTAGGTTCTTGGTCACCTCACAGGGAGATGCCCATCCCAGTTGGAGCCAAATGTTAGCTCCCAAAATGAACCCGTCCCTTTGGTCACATTTTGTGGTGGATAGCATGGCTATTGGCAGTTTTCTAAAATTAGTTTTGAGTTTTTCTAGCTGCAAAAACTTAGGTTTTGATTTTTGTCTTAGAAATAAGATGACCCATAAAGGTCTTCTCTTTAAAATTTTCATAAAATGCTTTCAACAGCTAACGTGTGTTTAAAAGATGAGTGTTAGCTGGTGAAAGTGGCGACTTTCAACAGCTAAGGAGTCTCTCTCATAGGTCTGTGTGCTGGTGAAAGTGTTGATTTTCAAAACATCCAAAGAAGCATTGTCGCGGGTTGTGCGCTAGTGAAAGTGAAGACTTTCAACAGCTAGGCAGCAGTTCTTACAGGATTGTGCGCTGGTGAAAGAGGTAAGTTTCAATAGCTAAGGGGTGTTTTCCACGGGCCGTTGGCTGGAGAAAGCGGTAATCACGTGCGTTTATCCACGTTTCAAAATCAAATGATGATGCGATCAACTCACGCCATGCAATCAAAAAGGACGCGCTGGTGAAAGTGGATAATCATGAAAACTCGAGTTGCACGTGCAAATCGGATTACAAATCGGATCCGGTTCAGAAACTCATGCTCCACAATCATGGCGTTGGGGATGGTAAGTTCAAATCCATTAACGCAGGTACAGAAGCTGTACTACCTGGCTAACAACATCAAATCAGTTCATTGCTTCCCTATCACGCATCGTTCACAAATGTTGGTTAAGTTTCTAATGGTGAAAGACAGAGTCGAGTGCTTTCAACAGCGCAAGACCTCAGCCCGAACAACAGTTTGTTATGCTGTGTGTACAGAATTGGTTGGGATTTTGGGTTGCAAATGGCGAGGAGACGCAGTGGTTCTCTACTCAGAAAAGAGTTGGACAACCTATCTTTCCTACAGATGCATCCAGAAGTACAGAAGCACTTCTCAAACACAGGTTGCATTGAATTTGTTGAGAGTCTGCAGAACGATTGTCACTAGTCAACAGCAGAGGCTTTTGCCAAAATGTTTGATGGGAATAAGGCTCGTGTTGGGTCCTTGGAGATCATTGTAGATGAAGCTGCCATTGTTGCAACAACCAGTCTGCCAAGATTGGGCCAGAGTTGGTTCAAAACCATTGCCACCAAAAACCTAAATTTCAGAGCTTATTTAAAGGAAGAGTTCAAGCATAATGCATGGAAGAATAGCATGCCAGTTTCCCATTTAGAGGATGAGTGGCAGGATCTGTTTAAGGGCATCCAACTCTACATAACATCGGAGGGTAGGTACGACAAACTCATGATGTATCATTTCAAGATCCTAGACCATTTCACAGGTAAAACTCTCCTCAATTTACCTTTTTTCTTACATAAGAGTTTAACTAAGGTCTGCAAAAAGATCAGGGCTCAACCCCTGAGCATGAAGAATTCTCTGTGCCACTTTGGCCTTATTAAATTAATCATTCTGGAGGAATTAAGACAGCAGGGAAGGAGCTGGCAACATTTTCTATTTTGGGAGGGCTTTGAAACATAGACTCAGCCCGTAAGTGAACAAGGGAAAGGTGTAAAGAAACAGTTGACTCCTCAAAGCAGTTCGAGGAAGAGGAGGACCCTGCCATGACCTCCAGAAGATAGAATCTTTGGTGTAAAATCCCACAGGTCAAAGAAAAGGTTGAACTTTGAAACCACTACAGAGCAACCTACAGAGTAGCTTACCGAGAAAAGAACAAACATATTAAACCTGCCCTACACAGACTCAGAACTAGAGCAAGAAGATGAGATCCCTGTTATCAAGAGTCATGAACAGTCAACTGAGTTTGCACATAATTATGAGACCTTTACTCATACTGAGGAAGGAGAAACATCAAAGAGCACTAAGTCAAAGAAAACTCAGAAAATCAAGCATCTAAAAGAGGTAATCGCTTAGCAAGAGGTCTTGGAACGGGTAATCAAAGAAAGGTACAAGAAGCTGTCTGATAACTTCGCAAAAACCAGTGCTGCATTTGAAATACTGGCTCGGGAAAGTGTTAAAGAGAAGAAAAGAAAGCAGAAGATCAAAAAAGATTACAATAGTCTATGGTGGCTTGCAAAGCGCCTTAAAAGGAAGATGAGAAGATTGAAACAAAAACAAAAGAAAAAGTCCCATCCAGATTTGAAGGTGCTTGCTCAGGTTGCTGTAAACATGCAAGGAGAGAAATCAGAGACACATTGAATTTTTGTTGAAATCGTATTTTGGAGGTGAAAGTTCATTTTTGGCTCAAACAGAGCTTTCACCAGCGCACAACGTAATTTTGTAGCCAGTTAGCTGGTGAAAGGCAGCGCTTTCACCAACTAACCATCGAAATATAAAGCCTGTTAGCTGGTGAAAGCATGAAAATCATTTTTGGAAGCCAAGGACAGAACAGGTCAATTTTTACAGGTTATAAAAGAGTTCCAGAGTATCAGGGCGATAACAACGTGCTTGCAAAAGACTCAGCATCAGAGGTTCGAGGCAATTTTGGGAACTACATGCAAAACAAATTTCCTCAAATATCGACTATGAACGTTGAAGAAATCCAACTGTCAAGACAGGTGCCTTGCCATGTTTCATTACACCAGAGACTCCAAGAGCTGAAGGATACAGATGGCGAATTTTTGAGAGTGAAGACAATTCAAATGCTAGTATAGTTGTTAAGTCATTATTATCTAGTTGTTTAGTTAGATTTGACTTGTCATTTTTAGATACAGATCCATGTTTTTACTATCTGTAAAACTGATTGTAAGAGGCTATAAATGCCTATCTTTGCTAAAAGACAAGGGTTCAAACTAGGAGATATTTTATGCTACTGTATAGATTCTTTTTGTAGAAATAAAGTTCAGTTTCCTTTCGTTTTCAATATTAGAATTGTCCATCTTTCCTTTTCTGTACTTTGTTTCAGTTTATTTTAGTTCATGAAGACTGTTATCTCTTTATTGAGCTCATAGACTTGAAATTAAAGGATTTCTCTCTGCCTTGTATTAAGCCCTACATTCATTTGTATTGGCAATCAAGAATAGTGTTCTCCATCCTCTCCTTTCAATTACTTGATCTGATTATTGTTCCCTGAAAGAACTGTATCTTTAGATGTGTGATGAGTTGTTTCTTACATAGATCATTAAAGACCCCATTGTCCCAAACACATAAAAACCATTATTTCTAAGTTACCAAGCATCCTTAGCTTACAACCCTAAGGAGTTTCTTGGAGTGATAACAAATTGGCGCAGCTGCCGGGGAGATGAAATTCAAGCTCTGCTTTCCTGGGATACGACACAAAGCTGATCTTTGATGATAGACAAAGATTAGACATTTTCAGTTGGTTGTAATCATCTATCTGGCGACTCCACAAGTTCATCTTGGCTCCTAAGAGGATCAGTACTAGGGAAAATTCTCAAGAATCGTCCATCACACCAGTGTCCAATCCAGAATTAATTCTCAGAAAGGGAAAGACAATTCAAGGTCAAACTTCAAGATCAGATACAAAAGGTAATCCTCTTTTCAGTTCTGGAAAATCTGCTGCAGAAAAATTTGAGTTCTTTTCAGAGAACACTGATGAAAAAACAACTGTAAATTCTATAGAAGAGCAAATTCTTTTTCATCAACAGAAAAATCCTAGTGATAAAAAATTGATAGAGTATAATTTGATTGAAAAAACATCTAAGACTTTAGAAAGAAGCCACAGTTCTTCTTCCCTTGAGTCTTTCCATTCTCAGCAACAAGAAGATCACTTGAACATTTATACTAGCCTCCTTGCTGTTGAACATCTCCTCCAAGAGCTATCTGCTAAGGGTGAGGAAAATTTAGCTGGATATCTTGCAAATTTTTACAAAGCCTCTTATCAGACCTCTTTCCCATTAGAAGATTCACTTCTTTCACATTCCTCCAGTGTTGAAGACTTGAAGGAGAAACTATCATTTTCCCCACCTCTGATAGTCATGGATGCACCACCTCCTTTGACTAAGATGCAAGTAATCCTAGCTGCTAGGTATGCACCACTTATATTGCCAAACCCAGTAGAAGCCATGCCAACGGGAGACTATCAGAAATATATGCCCAAATTCACAGGCGAAGGCGATGTGTCTGCTGAAGAACATATTGAGGCTTTTTACAGCTATGCAGAGAACCTTAATATTGAAGAAGAAGATGTTTGGACACGAGTTTTTGTCCAAAGCATAGATGGCCATGCTAGAAAATGGTTCAAAGAACTCCCCGCTGGTTCCATTGCCGGAATCGAGCAATTGGATGAGACATTTCTGAAACATTGGGGTGACAGAAGATATTTTGTCTACTACATCACAAAATTCGGAAACTTGAGGAAACAAAGTAGTGAGTCAGTCTATGATTTCACTAAGAGGTTTAACCGGATGTATGACAAAATACCAGCTGAGATAAAACCGTCAGATGCTTCTGCCAAGATCACATATTCTGATGCTTTTGATTCAGATTTCTATTTACTGTTGAGAGAAAGGAGGTCACCAACATTATCTCTCATGCAAGATGCTGCCCTTGAGGTGGAATCAAATATTCTAGCCTCCTAGAAGCAGAAAGGAGATTCTGATAGGAGAAGACCAAAGAATGAAGCCTCATCTTCATCAAATGCTGATCCAAAACTTGATAAAATGGCCAAGATGCTAGAGTCTCTAACCTCTGAGATATCTAAGCTCAAGATCGAAAATAAACAACCTGTGAAGGGAAGAGGCACTTATGATTCCGCAGGCAGAAATACTAGTCAAAATCCAAATAACTTCAGAAGAAATAATCAGCCAACTCAGATCTTGCAAAGGGAAAAGAATCCTGCTGAAGATCAGAGGATAAAGGTCCCTCTTCAAAATGTTGTGATGGACGAAGACAATGGTGAAGATCAAGAAGATGGAGAAGGTGACATTCATTGTGTTGGAGAAGAGACAGGGAAATCTTATCTAACACAACAAGACTATGAGCAATCATTGATGACTGAACAGACAGAAGATGATCTTATGGGTGATGGCATTTTCACAACAGAAGATAAGAATAGATATAACCTCTGATCCAAATCTAATACCGCTCAACAAGATGCACCAGCCTCTCCTGAAAAGAGCACAACCCCTGTTAAGCAAAAAGATCATACATCAGAGGATCAACAAGCAAATCCTCCAAAGGTGAAAGCATCAGCTCCTCCCAAGAAGACTGCTGCCCCTATCAAGCATCAAACTCCAGAAAGTCAGCCTCCTATTGAACAACAAAGATATCAGGAAGCCCCTTCAAATCAGGTAAAGGTTTCTGATAAAATTTTTGATAAAGTTCCATATTCTTTTAATTTTGAGGCTGAAATACAAAAAATTAAGATTCCCATTCCTCTAGTCGAGCTGATGAAAAATGAAATGTTCAAAAGAGATATCCTCAAAACTCTAGATCCCCAATTTGTATCCCTTTCTATTGATATCCTCAACATTTATGATGATAAGCCAACCATCACTCTAAGCCAAATGATAGAAGACAGAGATGATAGATGTCCTCCCTTTTACATTTCTCTAAATATTCATGAAAAAACACTGCATAACTATTTGTTGGATTCCGGTGCTTCGCACAATTTGATGCCAAAGGATGTCATGAATGAGCTTGGGCTGGAGATCACCAAGTCTTATCATGACCTTTTCTCCTTTGATTCTTGAAAAGTCAAATGTCTTGGGATGATTAAGGATTTGGCTGTAACCTTAACCCAAGCATCAATGAATACTATGGTGATGGATATAGTGGTGGCCGACATACCTCCCAAATTCGGATGTCTACTATCAAGATCGTGGATGAAGAGACTAGGTGGTACTCTTCAAATGGATCTCTCCTATGCTACTATCCCTGTTTTCGGAGGGGTGAACAGAAGGCTATACAGGGAATCCCAGTTGGCATATGTAATCAGTGACGAGAAAAATCCATCCAATCATCCTATCTATTCGGTTGACACAGGTATGGGATCTTATATTTTGCAAATTGATGATTCATTGCCTGATACATTGTTGCTCAGAAAGCAACAGATCAGATCATAGTTCAGCCCATAGAAATAGCAGAAGAAGACCTTTGGACCATGTTCTTTGATGGTGCTTGCACTAAGGAGTCAGCTAGAGCAGGAGTGGTATTCATTTCTCCTTCTAAGAAAACTTCTCATATTTCCTTTAAACTCGATTTTAAAGTGACTAATAATATTGCTGAGTATGAGGCACTACTTTTGGGGCTGAATGCAGCAAAAGAGAGGAGCATTAAAAAATTGCAGGTGTTTGGAGATGCAGATTTGATTATTCAGCAGGTGAATAAGTCCTTTCAAGCAAAGCATGTCAGGCTGAAGGCATACAGAGATGAAGTGTTGAAGGCAATTCACGATTTTGTAGATTTTAAAATTGCATATGTACCTAGAGCAATGAATGAATTGGTTGATTCATTGGTTGTGTCTGCTTGTGCATTCATACCCTCTCTACCTCATAAATTAACTTACGAAATTCAAGTTAAATATAGGCCCTCTCTCCCTGATAATGTAAAATTTTGGAAGGTTTTTGAAGACGATGCTGAACTCACTAGATTCCTTGCAGTAATAGATGAGTTTGCAGATATGCAGATTGATCAGGAGAACAAACATGACAATGAAATTGATAATCCAAAGTTCAAAAGTAAAATCGCAGCACATGAAATAGTTCAGCTGTCTACCAACAGAATTCCTAAAGGTTTGGTCCCGTTGGAAAGGCTGTTCGATAACAATGATGTGGCTGTCAAATTGCAAAGTGGGGAAAAAGATTCAGATGTTTTGCAGTATAATGTGGCTAGTGAGAAAGATCCTAAACATGTTAACTTAGCCTCACATTTGACTGAAAAACAAAGGGCTGATTATAGAGAATTGCTAAAGGAATTTGCAGACATCTTTGCTTGGTAGTATGATGACTTGAAGACTTTTGACACAGAGGTGATTCAGCATAAGATTCCCTTGAATAAAGACACCAAACCATTCAGGCAGAAGCTTAGATCCTTCAACCCTTTGTTGTTGCCTACAATGGAAAGGGAAATTAAGAAACTGTTGGATGCCCGCATTATCATTCCTCTCAGGTATTCAGAATGGATTGCGAATCTTGTGCCGGTTAGGAAGAAGAATGGGGAGATCAAACTCTGCGTCGACTTTAGAAATTTGAATAAGTGCTCTAGGAAGGACAACTACCCTCTGCCTAAAATGGAGCATATTTTGCAGAAGGTGTCAGGATCAAAGGTGATGTCTTTTATTGATGGGTTTCCCGGATACAACCAGATTGTTTTCCATCCGGAAGACAAGGAAAAGACTGCTTTTACCACTCCATGGGGTACGTTTATGTACGAGAAGATGCCCTTTGGATTGCTGAATGCAGGAGTGACATTCCAAAGGGAAATGGACATTGCTTTTGTAGGAGAGAAAGATAAATTTGTCCTGATTTATCTCGATGATATCACTGTTTTCTCAAGCAGCCATGAACTTCATTTGCAGCACTTGAAAAGGACATTTCTGAAATGTCGAAATGATACAATCGCAGCAGTACTCTTGCAGAAAAATGTTGATGATCAGGAGTAGCCAGTTGCCTTCTTCAGTAAGGTCTTGAGGGACGCAGAGGTAAAGTATGAATTGTTGGAGAAACAAGCATATGCACTTGTCAAGTCATTGAATTCTTTCAGAGTTTACATTCTTCAGGCAAAGGTAATAGCTTTCGTTCCCTCCAGTTCAGTTAAAGATGTTCTTGTCCAACCCGACATTGATGGCAAAAGGAGTAAGTGGATAGCAAGGTTGATTGAATTCGATGTTGAAATCAAACCAGCAAAACTTGTGAAGGGTCAGGGCCTTGCCAAACTTCTGGCAAAGGAAAATTGCAGGCTGCTTGAAATAAATCTGATGAATATTAATGCAGAAAATGTTCAGTCTTCAGAGAACAAAGATGGTGAGGAAATGCAGGTCTCAGCTCACTTAGCTGATTGCAAATGGTACAACCATATTATTCATTTTTTGCAAACTTTATCAGTCCCATCAGATTTAACAAAAACTCAAAGAAGGGCTTTGAAACTCAAAGCCATAAATTTATGCATCAATGACAACTTGTTGTTCTGGAAAAATCCCATAGGTTTATTGTTGAGGTGCATAAACCAAGAAGAAGAAACTAAGGTCATGATTTAATTTCACAATAGTGAATGCGGAGGACATCACTATTGGAAAACCACTGCACACAAAATCTTAAGGTCTGGTTACTATTGGCCATCCTTATTTTCATATGTGTATGAGTTTGTGAAAACATGTGACAAGTGTCAAAGGTTTGAAGGTAAACAACAACTGAAGTCTCTTCCCCTCAAACCTATAGTGGTCACAGGGCCTTTCCAGCAGTGGGGCCTAGACTTCATAGGTGAAATTCATCCACCTTCTAGTGGTTAACACCGATGGATCCTGGTTGGCACCGATTACTTTACAAAGTGGATTGAGGCTATTCCCACCCGGAACGCCAATCATACTGTCATCATAAATTTTCTGCAAGAAAACATATTTTCCATATTTGGCTACCTTAAGAGAATAGTCACTGATAACGCTGCTGCATTCAAAGATAAACACTTGGTGAAATTGTGTGAAGAGATGGGAATTCAGCTGGTACATTCCACAGCTTACTATCTGCAAGGGAATGGCTTAGCTGAGTTATCCAACAAGATTTTAGTCAGAATTATAAAGAAGTTGCTTGAACAAAATGCCAGAGGTTGGGATTCCAAACTGAAGTTTTCTTTGTGGGCTGACAGGGTTACATGTAAGAAATCAATTGGTACATCTCCTTTCAAGTTGGTATATGGTACTAAAGCCATATTTCCTATTCAACTTGCATTGCCGGTTGCAAAGTTCTTACAAGAAACTAATTCTGAACCAAGTGATTTGACCCAGAGAATTCATAATTTGGTAGAACTACAGCAAGATAGAGAGAAGCTATTGGAAAAAATAGAATTGCATCAAGAAAGAATCAAATAAACTTTCGACAAGAAAGTCAAATCAAATGTCTTCAAAACAGGGGATTTAGTCTTAAAGTGGGATGCAGCAAGGCAGGAGAAGGGGAAACACGGAAAATTTGAGGCTCTCTGGACAGGTCCTTTTGTCATAACAGCGGTGCAGCAGAACAATACCTTTGTTCTCCAAACTCTTTCAGGCGAGGCAGTAGCAGGTGGCCCTTTCAACGGGCGCTTCCTGAAGATCTATTTCTCATAAGTCTTCCTTTGAAGCCCTATTCTACTTGTACATATTCTTTTTTCAGTTCTTTTTCTTTATTTCTGTCATTTCAATAACTCCATGCCCAATGGTACTAGCAAAACTATTTTTCAAATTTTTGTTTTAAGTTGTAATAAGGCTACTGAGTCTAGCTAGGTTCTTGGTCACCTCACAGGGAGATGCCCATCCCAGTTGGAGCCAAATGTTAGCTCCCAAAATGAACTCGTCCCTTTGGTCACATTTTGTGGTGGATAGCATGGCTATTGGTAGTTTTCTCAAATTAGTTTTGAGTTTTTCTAGCTGCAAAAACTTAGGTTTTGATTTTTGTCTTAGAAATAAGATGACCCATAAAGGTCTTCTCTTTAAAATTTTCATAAAATGCTTTCAACAGCTAACGTGTGTTCAAAATATGAGTGTTAGCTGGTGAAAGTGGCGACTTTCAACAGCTAAGGAGCGTCTCTCATAGGTCTGTGTGCTGGTGAAAGTGTTGATTTTCAAAACATCCAAAGAAGCATTGTCGCGGGTTGTGCACTGGTGAAAGTGAAAACTTTCAACAGCTAAGCAACAGTTCTTACGGGATTGTTCGTTGGTGAAAGTAGTAAGTTTCAACAGCTAAGGGGCGTTTTCCACGGGCCGTTTGCTGGAGAAAGCGGGAATCACGTGCGTTTATCCACGTTACAAAATCAAATGATGATGCGGTCAACTCACGCCATGCAATCAAAAAGGACGCACTGGTGAAAGTGGATAATCATGAAAACTCAAGTTGCACATCCAAATCAGATTACAAATCGGATCCGGTTCAGAAACTCATGTTCCACAATCATGGCGTTGGGGATGGCAAGTTCAAATCCATTAATGCAGGTACAAAATCTATACTACCTGGCTGACAACATCAAATCATTTCATTGCTTCCCTATCACGCATTGTTCACGAATGTTGGTTAAGTTTCTAATGGTGAAAGATAGAGTCGAGTGCTTTCAACAATGCAAGACCTCAGCCCGAACAACAGTTTGCTGTGTTGTGTGTACAGAATCGGTTGGGATTTTGGGTTGAAAATGGCGAGGAGACGCAATGGTTCTCTACTCAGAAAAGAGTTGGACAGACTATCTTTCCTACAGACGCATCCAGAAGTACAGAAGCACTTCTCAAACGCAGGTTGCATTGAATTTGTTGAGAGACTGCAGAACGGTTGTCACCAGTCAACAACAGAGGCTTTTTCCAAGACTTTTGATGGGAATAAGGCTCGTGTTGGGTCCTTGGAGATCATTGTAGATGAAGCTGCCATTGCTGCAGAAACCAGTCTGCAAAGATCGGGCCAGAGTTGTTTCAAAACCACTGCCGCCAAAAACCTAAATTTCAGAGCTTATTTAAAGGAAGAGTTCAAGCATAATGCATGGAAGAAGAGCATGTCGGTTTCCCATTTAGAAGATGAGTGGCAGGATCTGTTTAAGGGCATCCAACTCTACATAACATCGGAGGGCAGGTACGACAAACTCATGATGTATCATTTCAAGCTCCTAGACCATTTCACAGGTAAAACTCTCCTCAATTTACCTTTTTTCTTACATAAGAGTTTAACTAAGGTCTGCAAAAAGATCATGGCTCAACCCCTGAGCATGAAGAATACTCTGTGCCACTTTGGCCTTATTAAATTAATCATTCTGGAGGAATTAAGACAGCAGGGAATTAGCTGGCAGCATTTTCTATTTTGGGAGGGCTTTGAAACACAGACTCAGCCCGTAACTGAACAGGGGAAAGGTGTAAAGAAACAGTTGACTCCTCAAAGCAGTTCGAGGAAGAGGAGGACCCTGCCAGGACCTCTAGAAGATAGAATATCTGCTGTAAAATCCCACAGGTCAAAGAAAATGTTGAACTTTGAAACCACTACAGAGCAACCTACAGAGCAGCCTACCAAGAAAAGAACAAACATATTAAACCTTCCCTACATAGACTCAGAACCAGAGCAAGAAGATGAGAGCCCTGTCATCAAGAGTCTTGAACATTCAACTGAGTTTGCACAGAATTATGAGACCTTTACTCATACTGAGGAAGGATAAACATCAAAGAGCACTAAGTCAAAGAAAACTCAGAAAATCAAGCATCTGAAAGAGGTAATCGCTCAACAAGAGGTCTTGGAACGGGTAATCAAAGAAAGTTTCAAGAAGCTGTCTGATAACTTCGCAAAAACCAGTGCTGCATTTGAAAGACTTGCTTGGGAAAGTGTTAAAGAGAAGAAAAGAAAGCAGAAGATCACCAAAGATTACAATATTCTATGGTGGCTTGCAAAGCGCCTTAAAAGGAAGATGAGAAGATTGAAACAAAAACAAAAGCAAAAGTCCCATCCAGATTTGAAGGTGCTTGCTCAGGTTGTTGTAAACATGCAAGGAGAGAAATCAGAGACACATTGAATTTTTGTTGAAATCGCATTTTGGAGGTGAAAGTTCATTTTTGGCTCAAACAGAGCTTTCACCAGTGCACATCGTAATTTTGCAACCAATTAGCTGGTGAAAGGCAATGCTTTCACCAGCTAACCATCGAAATATAAAGCCCGTTAGCTGGTGAAAGTAGGAAAAGCATTTTTGGAAGCCAAGGACAGAACAGGTCAATTTTTACAGGTTATAAAAGAGTTCCAGAGTATCGGGGCGATAACAACGTGCTTGCAAAAGACTTAGCATCAGAGGTTCGAGGCAATTTTGGGAACTACATGCAAAACAAATTTCCTGAAATATCGACTATGAACGTTGAAGAAATCCAACTGTCAACATAGGTGCCTTTCCATGTTTCATTACACCACAGACTCCAAGAGCTAAAGGATACAGATGGCGAATTTTTGAGAGTGAAGACAATTCGAATGCTAGTATAGTTGTTAAGTCATTATTATCTAGTTGTTTAGTTAGATTTGACTTGTTATTTTTAGATACAGATCCATGTTTTTAGGATCTGTAAAACTGATTGTAAGAGGCTATAAATGCCTATCTTTTCTAAAAGACAAGGGTTCAAACTGGGAGATATTTTATGCTACTGTATAGATTCTTTTTGCAGAAATAAAGTTCAGTTTCCTTTCGTTTTCAATATCAGAATTTTCCATCTTTCCTTTTCTGTACTTTGTTTCAGTTTATTTTAGTTCATGAAGACCGTTATCTCTTTATTGAGCTCATAGACTTGAAATTAAAGGATTTCTCTCTGTCTTGTATTAAGCCCTACATTCATTTGTATTGGCAATCAAGAATAGTGTTCTCCATCCTCTCCTTTCAATTACTTGATCTGAGTATTGTTTCCTGAAAGCACTGTATCTTTAGATGTGTGATGAGTTGTTTCTTACATAGATCATTAAAGACCCCATTGTCCCAAACACATAAAAACCATTATTTCTAAGTTACCAAGCATCCTTAGCTTACAACCCTAAGGAGTTTCTTGGAGTGATAACAGTATCTATCTCCAATCTTTTTTAATGTACAAGAACATTACCTCATACACCTAGTCAAAGATATTGAATATGTGGACCCGTAACAAGGTCAATGTCGTTGGTGGAGAGGTACTTGAAGGAATTAAATGCTTTTGTTAGACAAAGATCACATCCAAAAGGATCAATGGTTGAAGGCTATATGTTATATTAGTCCACAATGTATTTTAATGAGTAATTTACCCCAAGTAGTGAGTGATATTAATATGCCTCTCCTTTGGAATGTCAATTCCAACAAAAAAATTGAAGGGGAGGTGTTGTTGGAGAAATGTAAGAGGGATAAAAGTGAAAGGTATTAGATTTGATTGTAATTACTATCTTCATACATATATTTTAAGCTTGATTGGTACCTAAATCTAGTTTTATTTCTTTGTCCAAGTATCAAAGAGTGAGATGCAATGTATTTATACATTGCAAATATTCTTGATAAGATGAAGTTTGCCATAGTTTATTATGGATTTGGATGGTAGATTTGATTAGAAGAGATTATGTGGATGATTATATAAATTTGAGATGGAATAAAATTGATATGGCATATGATTCAAAATTAGATAGATAGCTAAGCATTTCTCATTGAGTTTTAGTTTTTAATTCCAATTTTCTTTTGTTTTTTTTAATCCCTCAAATTATCTGTACATATATTTATTAAATCATGACAATGAATTTATATCATGTCAAGTATTCAGGTGAAACATGAAAAATCTATGTGGTGTAATGGTAGAAAATATCGCACCAAATTGTTGGATGATAAGAAGAAAACCTATGACAGTGAGATAACTGCAATTTTTCAAGTTACTAATATTTCCCAGAAGAGTGAAAAAAATCTGATCACATCTAATTTGAGATACCGTGGCTATCTAGAATATATATTGGATATAGAATTCAAATCCTTCAAAGTGGTTCTCTTTAAGGTGTGTGATACAGATTGTTGCTACAAGGTCATGAAAGGATTGCTATTGATCGTGATATGGATTTGTAGCCATTGAAAATAAGGACTTGTAGCATGTTCAATAAACTTCAAAAAACTTGGTTTTATAGCCATAAAAAAATGGATCCATGGCATGTTAAAAAGACTTCAAGGAACATGGTTTTGTAGCCACTAAAAATGGGGATTTGTAGCATATTGTAGAAGGAAAATGCATTGTTAAACTAGCAATAAAAGTCACACTTTAGAGGTAGATTGCAAAATCAACTCATACTTTTTAAAATGTAACCACAATTGCAAAAATAAAATGAATTACACTTGCATAAATAAAACAATAATTGCAAATATGAAATAATAGTTACTTTTCATCAAATTATCTAAGTTGTAACATAATCCTAATTAGCACAATGAGTAGAGAACTATTAAACATTTGAGTAAACCATAAACTTAAGCGCACAAAGTGAAATGACAACTTTAATAATATGAACAATAGCATTTATTATGTTGAATGAGCCATGCCTCCTTAGAAAAAAAATACTAGATTAAGAAACAACAATGTTAAATGGAATTGGCAATGCTCATATTTCTAGAACATATCTTCGATTTTATAGAGATATGTTATGTCAAAAGTTTAAGCATCAAAATGATAAATAACAATGTATAAAAGTTTAGGCATTAAGAATATAAAACCTTAGGCATCAAAATCGTCTCCATATTTTTGAACTCATTGCATGTCCTCACGCAACCATAGAATCTCCTATCTAATGATTAAAAAAAAGATTACTTTGAGAGGAATGAGTGGGATAATTGGGATGAGTTTAAATGGTATTAATCCTTATGAAGGTTGCTCAAGATATAAGGAGAGTGGCCATGCTCCCCCATCACATAATAACGAAGTTTGAGGTCAACATATTCCTAAAGGGTTGCTTCATCTATTTGAAATGTGTGTGTATTTTGATGAATGACACTAAATGAGTGGGAAATGGAATTTCATCCCCAACCATTGTGATCCATACTTCCTTAAATAATTCGTGTACATACAATATTTGTTTAGAGCTTTTCCTAAGTTACGATAATATAGTGGCTCTTTTTTTTAGTTAAGGGGATAAAATATCCCATCTACGCTAACAACCAAGAAGAGTCTCCAACCCTAATTGTGATATTATTCTCTCCAATTAAAAATGAGTAGCCCTCTATCACTTGTCGAAGGTAAGAAGCAATGGGAGGTTGGTTGAGTAACCTTTTATGCTCCAAGATTACCTTGAGGGGAATATGATATTCTACTCTTACCCACAAGTTGACATTTTGTTATTCATTATTCAAGTAGGACCAATATTTACTCCACTGAATATGGTGTACCAAGAATGATGTGAAATACCTCAACTGTATATCTCCTAAATGGATTAGGGTTCCATTTCCTCGAATGCCTTAATAGAAATTCATGTTGGTATAGCTTTGACAACAAATTGTTGTCTTCCTCACAACAATGAGAATAAAGAGTTAATAACTCTTCATTACGGAAAACATTACAAGATTTAGCTTCAATTAGTTGATGTATTTGAAACAAAAACCATCATTCCTTTAAGCAAATTGCATAAACTAAGGGAGCTTACATTTTAATGCTTCTGACATTAAATGGTACATCTTCCCTTTGTCAAAATTGAATCGATGGCTTGCTTTTATTGATTATTGTTTTTTTTTCTTATAAGGTTGTTGGAGATACTTTTGGGGTCCGACATTCTTCCCAAAGGTTATTCCCATTGTTCCCTTTTTTCTCATAGAACTCAACTGACTATACCCAAATACCAAGATTAATTTGATTATGAGTTTGCATAGAGATGATACCTTGGAAAAAGGATTCAAGAACACTTGTCCATTTAATTAAGACCCTAAGTTGAAGAATCACAAAGCATTATGTTGTTGTAGGTGTATCTTCTTCCTAAACCTCCAAGGGACCCTCTATAGTGGGGTAAATAAGTGGTGATACCATCTAGGTATTGACGAATTAATATGGAAATGGGTTCTCACTCGATTTTTATTTTTCTAAAAGTTATTATTAATGGATCTTGAAGCAATAATGTACTTGGAATTGATATCAAACCATAAAGAGCCTTTGCATTAATGTCACCCTTAAAGAGAGGGATGTCAAGATTAATTTGTACTCAAAATGTGTTTTAAACTCCAAAATGTTGAATCATTGCATAATATATTTGTATGCATGGCCAATGAAAACTAAATAGATATCTATGTGATATTGATTTAGAAAGTGATGGTGCTTTTGAAGAAAGAGGGGAAGGGGAAATGTCAAGTAAGAGGTTGACATTGACTAGAGGTGGTAATGTCAGAAGAAAAATTAAAAGATATATGGATTTATTTCTTGCTAATTTAGGGACATTTTCTTATGATAAGGAGACTTATGAAGAGATGAAAGTGTCATTGAGATACATGCATTATGTGAAAAATTGAGAACCAAACCCATTTCCTGAGTTAGACATTGATTATTTTATCGTTGGGACAACATTGTTGAATCACTCCATCTAGTTTACATGGGCTATGGATCCTTTCTATCAATGGTGTAAATGTTCCATAGAACAATGAAATTGAATTGATGGAGTATGTTGGCCCAACATACAAATATAAATATTGGATACGCCTAGCCAAGTACCCATTGAATATGCAAAGATACAGAATTTGTGCAAATTATAAACAAGTGAAAGAAACCAATCAAATAAAGGATAATCTATATATATTGTTGGAAGGCTAAAAGATTCAAGAAATGTTATGGGGATTATACACAATACACATCTTGGAAGCACAAATAAATCAACCAATTGAATTTTTGAGGGGCATGATGGAAATAAATTTGTGATTTGTGCAATAAAACTAATAGCTACAAAGAAGGAGTTGATTCATTACAATTTGAATAGAATCTAAGAAAGAGGTGATTATGTTTTACAATTTATAATTGTTATTTATTGATTTTGTTTGAATATGATTTACATATTTTGTCTAATTAACATACTTTTGTTTATGGTGCAAGTTGATTCGAGCATTTAGGATGGTTTTTGTTCATTTGAGCATTTAGGATAGTTTTTGGTTCATTCGAGGTTTTTATGTATCTTAATAGTAGAATGGGTGAAATGATTTAGTTGATGGCCTCACTAGAGAAATGGATTTCTCCTCCATGATTCCACCAAATTAGGTTCAAATCTAACACATCGAGCGATATTTTCAAACTTTTTGCAATCAAAAATTAAAAGAAAAGACAAAAATGTGTCAAGTCATCATGAATGAAGTCCTGTCAGATTCCTTGTATGGAAGGGAATGAAGACATTGTTATGGATGATGTGCATGCTACCAATATTGTTGGTGGTGATCAGATAGAGGTTTATCATACCACCGTGTCTACTACACTAGGTACTAATCACAATAATCATATGTATAATCAATTGCACTAAATTGGGTGTTTCATCAATAATAAATTATATTTTTTATGGTCATGTAATATGAATTAGGTGATTCATAATTTTTATTTTTTTTAATATGTGGATCCTACTTGTCCATGTGCATGAAGGTATCTTTTGTGCTCCCAACAACAATGTCCATAAAGAGAAGAAGAGCATCAAGGCGAAGATGACAACATCAAAATTATGGACATAATGAACCAAAAAGAAAAGCCTAGGATGAAATGTAGACATGTTGTACGATTAAAATGCATTGACATATAATTAGTTCATTTGATGATATTTGATGTTACTTTTTATTTCTATCATATGATGTTCTTCTATTAATTTCACCTCTTTTCCACTATGATGTATACATGCATTGTTTTATAATTAAATTGAGTAATCGAAAAATGAGGGGCCATATGAGCTTCCATCTTCTCATGGTTGGAAACATCAATAGAGAATAAAACATTTTCAAAGCCAATAAAAGCTCAAGGTAGTAACATAATTTCCACATCATGAGCCAATTAATGTGTGCCCCTCAAATAGTTTATAATTAGGTTTTTACTGAGTTCTTATATTTTCCTATGTTTTGTCATATGAATATCATATCAGATGTTAATCAATATTTATGGTTTCCATTGCAGGTGAATTTTGACACAACGATGGACTATGAGATGAGTCAAAACTACTATAAAGTGGTATCACATAATGTTCTCAACAAGCTCGACATAAAGATTAACTTGACATCAATTGTCAACTTGCAAATTGTGAGTGATTAATTTTTTTGTGGGTTCTATAATGTTTTTTTGTTTATGAGCAAAGAATTCAAATTCCTCTAGGTATAGAACTATTTTTTTTCTTATGTGACAAAGATTAATTTTAGTAATATATGTGTCACATACCACTATGGCAGCCTAGATTTTTCGTCTTTTTCTTCGAGGGACAAAATCCCCGAATTTCTATGGGGCCTAGCGCATACCATCCCTTCCCTTATCCTCATCCAAGTGACCACAAACTGGCCTTAGCGCAAGCGCCTTTTGCAACTCGCGAGTTGGGATTCAAGGCTCTTGACTCCTCTTTCACCAAACGTCGATACCCGAGATGCGATACGGGTATGGCTCCCTCCTCACTAGCGTCTGTTACATGTAACCGTAGGCTAGGCTAAACACTAGCACCACTTCCAACTCACGACTTCGCTAGTTGAGGTGTTGAGCCCTCGTGCTCCTCCTTTGCGAATCCCCGAGATGCGAGAGGTCAACGTTACATGGACTCTGCCAAGTGACATGTACACGCCACTTGTCTCCTCCGTCGTACTCTACTTACGAGTTGTGTCACTACTGCCCGTCGCAAGAGACCTCATATCTCGGCATTTCGCGACCTTAGAGATTAAGGGGCAACTTCTTCATCCTACGAAACCTCGAACCACGATAAGTCAACAATGGGTTGGCTCTTTCCTAGGCGACATGTGTCCACCACCTGTCACCCACTCCCACCTTTCTCTGGGCGCTTGTTGTTATGCCACCTGTCAACCACGTGGTCCCCACCTAATGGGTGTGCCACGTGTTTGCACGAGCCCTCGATGCTTGACACTTCGCGACTTCTACAGTCGAAAGGAGATTCTTTCAACCTTCGAACCCCCGATACGCGATACCATGCGGAGGTTCTGATCCAACGGTTCTCCCGTGGCTTGAATCCAATGACCACGATCATGTCGCAATTTCGTGAATCGTGAGTTCATGCAGTCCTACCCTTGACCACTCAAAGTCGCGAGTCAGCGAAATGCTACCCAACCGCCACACGTCTTGTGTCGATGGACGGTTCCAAATACTTCGGGACTTTCAGGACGTTGTCGAGTCCACTCTCCTGCCTATGCAAAGGTTAAGATCGACAGTCAATAGAGCTCCGACAGATCCTTGGATCTATGGTCCTGGATCCCATCGCTACTTGCGAAGGCTGAAAGGGTCAAGGTGTTATCGCATGCACTCCTCCTCTAGATCCATCGGTCATGACAGATCTAGGGTATTTCTGAAAGAAATCCAATTGTTCGTCTACCAAATGATGGGGTATTCTCTTTCGATAATCAGACTCGCTATCCTTTCGGAGCTTGAATCACGAAATTCAACCTCTCGGAGCTTTAAAATCCCACAACTCTGAGGCCTTAGAGAGCTACTCTTTCTTGCATAAGGTTTCCAGACTCGGATCGCATGAACCTTCAGACAGTTCTTGGGCAATTGTCCCTGATCTTAGTCGAGTATCTAGGTAAAGGTTCAGTACGGTGCCAAGGTTTATGGGGTAATTCTCGGGGAAGAGTACTCTCGAGGAGCCTTCCTAGAATATTACAAGAATCAAGAAAACAAGATGATTCTCAGTGGAGCGAACTCATGCCCCAGACTTAATCATTTGTACAGAAACCAACTATGGCATGTAAGTATACACATGCATCCATTATTTGCAGTCTAAAACACTAGGCAATCATTCCACACAGAAATCATTATGGCCATATAAACATGAGCATGTATTCATGATATTCAATTCAAAATACAAGGCATAAAACACTTATCAGACCCACCAGGCGTGATGCAATTGCTGGGAGGGGTGCTCGTTTCCACCCAACCGTAGGCTCAGTGACTCCAAACGGATTTTCCACTAGCCACCCTCGAGCTAAACCACGATGCTTTGAGATCCAGTCTCCTACTTCCAGCTCAATGGAAGTCAAGGACAAAGGTTACTCTCCTTCTCCTAATACAGAAAAATAATCCAGGACGAAGGTTATTCTCCTTCTCCTATGTTCATAGCTCCCTGTGTTTCCATATTTTCTCTAGTTCTCTTCTGCGATCCCTGTCATGTGCACTCTCCCTCCACCCTTTACCACACTTCCTCTCTTGCCTTTTCTTTGCAAGATTGCATGTGGCGCGAATTTCCTTGTTTGTGGTCAGGTCTGAGAGATTTTACGAATGGGCGGTTCACCCCCATCCCCTCATTAACTCTTGAGGAGCCTCCCCACCTACCAATCTGACGAGAAATCCATTCCAAGTTCAGAGAGTTTCTTTGGTCTTTGAGGAAGTAAAAACCAGTACGGTACTGGCTTGGTGGAAGTTAACACAACCATCCCAGGTCCCTTCCACCACCTCTCATTAGCCATCATAGTCTCTTTTAGCACATCCCCCTTCTAGCAGTCATGCAACACATATTCATAACATAATTTACATTCATCGACCTTTTATACAAAGGTCCATCAAATCAAACATTCACATCTTTGAGTTTGCCATAGTTCTTGGCCAATATAGTTATTTTTATAGACTAGGGGAAACAGGGTGTTACAATTACCTCCCTTTTAAAGGAATATCGTCCTCGATGTTCTATCTATCAATATGATGTGTATGTACAGAAGTAAACAAAATTGGATATGCATGTTTCATGGCATCTTCCATTTCCCACGTAGCCTCATCTGGGCCAAAATGTTTCCACTGCACCTTGACCTGTGCAATGGTTCAGTTCCTGAGTGGGGTTTCCTTTCTGTCCAATATGCATTGAGGTTCTAGCAGGTATTCTCCCTCCGGTTCCACCTGGATCACATACCAGTCAATTATATGATTAGAATCATGTACATATTTCTTCAATAATGAAACATAGAAAACATTATGTGCTTTTACTATGGGAGGAAGTGCTAGCCTATAGGCTACAGGTCCCACTCTATCTAGAACTTCAAAGGGTCCACAATACCGAGGTGCCAACTTGGCATAATCTCCCATCCTCAGGGAACTCTTCCTGGGATTAACTCTGAGATATACGTGGTCTCTCATCTTGAATTCTCTTGGAGTTCTCTTTTGGTCGGCGTAACTTTTCTGTCTGTTTTGAGCGACCTTTAGATTTTGTTTTATCTGAGTCACTTGTTGTTCCATTTCTTTCAAAATGTCCGGTCCAATAGAAATTTTGTTTACGGGATTACTCCAACTAACTGGAGTGTTGCACGACCTACCGTAGAGGACTTCGAAAGGGCTCATCTTCAGGGATTCTTGGTAGCCATTGTTGTAGGCGAATTCCACTAGTGGCAGGTAATCTTCTGATCCAGGTGGATATTGGTGGCCACCCACCATTTCCAAATGGCTCAAAACAGTTTTCTGGCCATTTTGGCAATTTACTATTTTTAGCAGGTTTTAACTTCCTGGGCCATTTTGAGGGTCCAAATGAAGGTTTTTTGAGATCGAGGTTCTCAATGATAATAGAAGGCATAATTGAGCCCCCAAAATGAATCTCCTCAACAATACCTTTCCAACGAGCTATCACACGCCTAAAACGGAGATCGTATGCAAAAGTTACGACCCCGGGAAGTTGATGTACTCACTTACCCAAACGGGGCCCACATGACTTTTGGCACTTCATCTCCTAGGGTTAGGTTTTTGGATGTCTAGGACTTTTGGCATTCCCGTCTATTGTAAATGGGCCTTCCAAGCCTCATTGTAATCATCTTCTTGCGAATGCGAGTAGCCGTCACATCTCTTCTCAGAGATAAGCTGCCACCATTCTAGAGAGTCTTTCACTCTGTATTTTTACAGTCTCTGTACATTTCTCTGATTAATAGAAATCGTGTATTACTGTATATCTGTGTTTATGGTTGCATATCTGATACATTTTTGTTATATTATTGAATATCTGCAATATCTCTGTGCATTTCTTTATTATATCTCCGCTCTCATTTCGTGCCGAAAATAATCCGGATCATCTTCCCACTTTTTGGGTTGATGCATTACATGCATCCTTAGAATGTCTTCTAATATTTGGTTCACTCTTTTCGTCTGTCCATCAGTTTGAGGATGATAGGTTGTGATAAACAATAATTTGGTCTTTAGACCAGCCATCAAGGATTTCCAAAAGTTGGAAGTAAATTTCGTGTCTCTGTCAGACACAATCTCTTTAGGCATACCATGTAGTCTAAATATCTCCTTCATGAATATGTTGGCGATGTCTATTGCCTTGCAAGTCAAGTCGATGGGGATAAAATGAGTAGACTTGCTCAGTTTATCCACCACTACCATGATGGCATTATTCTATTTGGTCGAGGTTGGTAATCCGGTGATGAAATCCATGGAGATGGTTTCCCATTTCCATTCCAGGATTGGTAGAGGTTGTAATAATCCTGTTGGGTGTGGGTGTTCTGCTTTAACCTGTTGGCATTCTATGTATTTGGCTAAGTACTCGGCTATTTCTTTCTTCAATCCAGGCCAATAGAATTGTTTCCTGGTGGCCGTGATCATCTTCTGATATCCTGGATGACCAGTATATGGTCTTTTTGTAGTTCATCCATTATGAACCTCTTCAAGTCATCACAATCTAGAATATACAATCTGTTTTTGTAAGTTAGCAGACCTCCATCTATCATCTGGTAGCTTTCATACTTTATCCTTGTGGGTTCTTGCTCCAGGTACGAGGTCACGGTCTGAAAGAATGTGTCGGTTTCTTGTGCATTCTTAACTCTTTCCCTAATTTTGGTCACATAGGTGCTCACCGCTGTCGGGTGAATTGTTTTCATACTTCTGCTAAGGGCATCAACCACCTTATTGTCCTTTCCCTTGATATGTTTGATTTCGAAATCAAACTCACTAAGAAGGGTCATCCACCTAGCTTGTCTAGCATTGAGCTTTGGTTGTTCAAACAGATATTGCAATCCACAGTGGTCTGTCATAAGT
Source organism: Picea mariana (assembly GCA_032191745.1). Classification (NCBI taxonomy): domain Eukaryota; kingdom Viridiplantae; phylum Streptophyta; class Pinopsida; order Pinales; family Pinaceae; genus Picea; species Picea mariana. Next base: position 141,350 of record JASDQU010736186.1, read on the forward strand.
ACAAATTTCCTTCTGAGGAGGTAATGCCTCCACATCTTAAGGTGTGCACTATGGCAGCCAATTCTAGATCATGGGTCACATAGTTGACTTTGTGCTCATTCAATTTTAAGGATTCATAGCAGAATACACTTCCTCCTTGCATAAGGACTCCTCCGAGCCCATCCTTACAGGCATCTGTGCACACGAGGAATTCGTTTTCGGGATCAGCGATCTTCAGCACGGGTGCATGGGTCAGAAGGTGTTTCAGGGATTGAAATATTTCTTCACATTCTTGTGTCCACATGAATTTAGCTCCCTTCTTCTGGAGGGCAGTGATTGGACAACCAATCTTGGAGAATCCTTTTATAAATCTCCTATAGTATCCTACTATGCCCATAAAGGATCTGATATCTGAAACATCCTTTGGGGTAGGTCATTCCATGATAGACCAGATCTTGTCAGGGTCTATTGCTACTCCTTTTTCAGATATGACATGGCCCAAGTAATGTATTTGCTTTTGGAAAAATTCACACTTGCTAATTTTGGCGTAGATTTGATGTTCTCTTAGCACTTGAAGCACAATTCTAAGATGTTCCTCATGTTCCTCTCTATTCTTGGAGTAAATAAATATATCGTCAATAAAAACAAGTACAAATTTGTCTAGGAATTTGCTGAGCACATTGTTCATCAAGCACATAAAAGTGGCAGGGGCATTGGTTAATCCAAATGGTACTACCACAAACTCATAGTGACCATATCTCGTCCTGAAGGCAATTTTGTGGATGTCTTCACCCTTGATTTGAACTTGATGGTATTCAGATGTCAAGTCAATCTTTGAGAAGATGGAAGCACCTCTCAATTGATCGAACAAGTCATCAATTCGAGGTAAGGGGTACTTGTTCTTTATGGTTACCTTATTGAGTTGTCTATAATCTATGCACAGTTAGAGGGTACCATCTTTATTCTTCACAAACAGAGCTGGTGCTCTCCATGGGGAAACGCTAGGCCATATATAGCCTTTGTCCATCATTTCTTTTAGTTGTAATTTAAGCTCAACTAGCTTGGGTGTGCTCATCCTATAGTATGTCTTAGACAAGGACACTGCTCCTGGTGCAAGTTCTATCGAGAAGTCAATGTCCCTTCTCGGAGGTAAACCCAATACCTCTTCCAGAAACACATCTCTATATTCTCTTAGTGTGGGGTGGTCTTCGAGGCTTGGTTTGTAATCTTCAATTGATTCCAACACCTGTATCGCATATAATGGACATCCCTTTCTGCAATACTTTCTCATTTGAAGGGATGATATTCGTCTCATCGAGACAGGTTTTTGGATCCCTTGAAGGGTTATCCTTCTTCCTTCTTCACTTACACATACTAAGTTTTTATGGTAACAGTCTAGTCTGGCTTTATATGTGGCTAGCCAATCCATACCAATCAACATGTCATACAACCCTAGGGGTAGTATGTTAAGGGTTGCTTGGGTGGGGAATTCACCCATAGTGAATTGGCAAGCTAGTATGACCTCCACTACCTTTCTTTTGGTGCCAGTGGCTAACTGTACCAACCATGGCTTGGCGTGTTTATGTGGTTTTAATTTACACTTATCAACAACATTGGGAGCTATATAACTCAAATTTGAACAAGGGTCAATTAGAATAGACACTAGATTGTTGGTGATCATACCTTCCATCTCCACCACTAAATCTTGGTGGTCAGCTTGTTTATTATCCAAGGCTGCATAAATTTGCGGCACACTCCTGGCCACGTCATTGACGGTGGTAGCTTCTTGAACGTTGAAAATTCTTCAATTGTTTTGTTGTCGGTGCAGGCAGTCCCTCAATAGATGTTCTTCTCCACAACCCCAACATTTCAAGGGTTCTCTCCTTGGGTTATCAATCTTTCCTGGGGTAGATCCAGAAGGTTTATTTCCGCTCTAGGAGGGGAAATTCTGCTGGTGTACACTTCGGGTTGGGAAGCTCATCCTTGAGTCCTTTTTATAGTTTTTAAATCTTGGGGATTTAAACCCCTTTTTCTGGAATCCTGAACTATTTTTCTGCTTCCAGCATTCGCGAGGTTCTATCCGATGCGCAAGTTGTTCATAACAATATATTGCCTTTCGGATAGTGTCTTCTAGGGTCTTTGGCTCGTCAAACTCAATCATGTTCTGATAGTCCTTAGGTTGTCCACTGATGAATCGTTGCACCTTTGCCTTTTCTGCTTTTATATAGGGTACGTACCTCAGCAACTCAAGGAATCTGCTGACATATTCCTCTATGGTGAGTTGCCCCAGTTTGAGTTCATAGAATTCTTTAGTCTTTTTTTCGAAATACTTTTCCAAAAGATACTTCTTTCTGAAGTATTTCTCAAACCGTTCCCAAGATAGGTCCTCTTCGTGAATTCCTTTTACATTCTTAAGGTCTTCCCACCAAATGGAAGCCTTTCCATTCAAGCTGAAAGTGGCTACTCGGGCCTTCAAGTTTTCTAAGAAGTCATGGACTCTGAAATACTTCTTTAGTCCAAGCAGCCAGGCCTCCGCTTCCTCCCCCTTCTTTATTTCATCATCGAAAGAGGGTGGTTTAGCCTTCTTGAATTCTTTAAGATTATGATTTTTGGAATGCTTTCGCTTCTTCCGTTTTCTTCGGGAATAAGAACTAGTTCTGCTACTAGAAGATCCCTCCGAGTCACCAGTTTCCTTTCCAGAGGAATCGTCCGATGCTTGTCCCTTATCTCTGGGGTGGACCTTTCTCGAGGTGCTCTTCCCAGTGCGGCCACTTAAAAGACCACATTTTTGTATCTCAGGTGGACTTCGACTTTTCTTTGTCTGTCATCGGTCCACGTGACTAGTGTTAGGTCCATGCTGCAATTGTATTTGTATGTCGGATAAACTCTGCAACAAGACTGCATTAATTTCCATTTGCTTCTCTTGCTCTTTTATCAACCTATCGTTATCGGCCTTGCATTTCTGTAGTTCGACCATGAGGCTCCTCACAGTCTCAGCTAGATCTGTAGGGGTATCTACCACTCTCCTTTCGTCAGACTCTTCGTCTCTATTGTGGGAGCCCTCCCCCACTTCATGGTGCGTCACCATTCTATGCGTCTGCAATTCCCTGCGGTTGATCATCCGCTTGTGTGCAGGAAAAACACTTGTTGTTAGTCAATATTTATATTCATTTATAACCAACGCATAATTCATATTTTTCAAATGCGTACACAGAATAGGAATTTTCATTCTTAACTTCGACTTTTGATAAAGGGGGTTAAGATAGAGGGTTACTCCTTTTAAGAGTACTTCAAATGGAGTTTATGCACAACTCGTTCATGAGCCCAAGAAGGCCAAGTGTTTTAACCATGCTCTGATACCAATTTTTCACATACCCACTACGACAACCTAGATTTTTCGTCTTTTTCTTCGAGGGACAGAATCCCTGAATTTCTATGGGGCCTAGCGTAGACCATCCCTTCCCTTATCCTCCTCCAAGCGACCACAACTTGGCCTTAGCACAAGTGCCTTTCACAACTCGCGAGTTGGGAGTCAAGGCTCTCGACTCCTCTTTCACCAAACGCCGATACCCGAGATGCGATACGGGTATGGCTCCCTCCTCACTAGCGCCTACTACATGTAACCGTAGGCTAGGCTAAACACTAGCACCACTTGCAACTTGCGACTTCGCTAGTTGAGGTGTTGAGCCCTCGTGCTCCTCCTTTGCGAATCCCCGAGACGTGAGAGGTCAACGTTACGTGGACTCTCCCAAGCGACACGTACACGCCACTTGTCTCCTTCGTCGTACTCTTCTTACGAGTTGTGTCGATGCCGCCCGTCGCACGAGACCTCGGCTCTCGACATTTCGCAACCTTAGCGATCAAGGGGCAACTTCTTCATCTTGCGAAACCCCAAACCACGATAATTCAACAATGGGTTGACTCTTTCCAAGGCGACATGTGTGCACCACCTGTCACCCGCTCCCACCTTTCTTTGGGCGCTTGTTGTTATGCCACCTGTCCACCACGCAGTCCCCACCTAACGGGTGTGCCACGTGTTCGCACGAGACATCGGTGCTCGACACTTTACGACTTCTGCAGTCGAAAGGAGATTCTTTCAACCTTCAAACCCCCGATACGTGATACCACGCGGAGGTTCTGATCCAACGGTTCTCCCGTGGCTTGGATCCAACGACCACGATCACGTCGCAATTTCACGAATTGTGAGTTCGTGCAATCCTACCCTTGACCACTCGAAGTCGTGAGTCAGCAAAATGCTACCCGACCGCCATGCGTCCTGTGTCGATGAATGGTTCCAAATACTTCGAGACTTTCAGGATGTTGTCAATTCAACTCTCCTGCCTATGCAAAGGTTAAGATCAACGGTCAATAGAGCTCCGACAGATCCTTGGATCTACTGTCCTGGATCCCATCGCTACTTGCGAAGGCTGAAAGGGTTGAGGTGTTAACGCCTGCGCTCCTCCTCTAGATCCATTGGTCATGACAGATCTGGGGTATTTTCGAAAGGAATCCGACCGTTCATCTACCAAACTATGGGGTATTCTCTTTCGATAATCGGACTCGCTATCCTTTCTAAGATTGAATCATGAAATTCAACCTCTCGGAGCTTTAAACTCCCACGAATCCGAGGCCTTAGAGAGCTACTCTTTCTTTCATAAGGTTTCCATACCCGGATCGCATGAACCTTCAGACGGTTCTTGGGCAATTGTCCCTGATCTTAGTCGAGTATCTGGGTAAAGGTTTGGTATGGTTTCAAGGTTTATGGGGTAATTCTCGGGGAAGAGTACTCTCTAGGATCCTTCCTAGAATATTACGAGAATCAAGCAAACAAGACGATTCTCGGTGGAGTGAACTCATGCCCCAGACTTAATCATTTGTATAAAAACCAACTATGGCATGTAAGTATACACATGCATCCATTATTTCCAGTCCAAAACACCAGGCAATCATTCCACACAGAAATCATTATGGGCATATAAACATGAGCATGTATTCATGATATTCAATTCAAAATACAAGGCATAAAGCACTTATCAGATCCACCAGGCGTGATGCAACTGCTGGGAGGGGTGCTCGTTTCCACCCAACCATAGGCTCAATGACTCCAAACGGATTTACCACTAGCCACCCCCAAGCTAAACCACGATGCTTTGAGATTCAGTCTCCTACTTCCAGCTCAACGAAAGTCAAGGACGAAGGTTACTCTCCTTCTCCCGATATAGAAAAATAATCCTGGACGAAGGTTACTCTCCTTCTCCTATGTTCAGAACTCCCTGTGTTTCCAGAGCTTCTCCAGTTCTCTTTTGCAATCCCTGTCGCGCGTGCTCTCCCTCCACCCTTTACCACACTTCCTCTCTTGCCTTTTCTCTGCAAGATTGTGTGTTGCACAATTTTCCCCATCCGTGGTCAGGTCTGAGAGCTTTTACGGATGGGAGGTTCACCCCTATCTCCTCATTAACTCTTGGGGAGCCTGCCCACCTACCAATCTAACGGGAAATCCATTCCAAGGTCAGAGAGTTGCTTTGGTCTTTGAGCAAGTAAAAACCAGTACGGTACTGGCTCAATGGAAGTTAATTCAACCATTCCAAGTCCCTTCCACCACCTCTCATTATCCATCGTGGTCTCTTTTAGCACATCCCCCTTCCAGCAGTCATGCAACACATATTCATAACATAATTTACATTCATCGACCTTTTATACAAAGGTCTGTCAAATCAAACATTCACATCTTTGAGTTTTCCATAGTTCTTGGCTAATATAGTTATTTTTACAGACTGGGGGAAACATGGTGTTACAATATGCATAAAATGTTATCATACACATGATCTCCAAAGGATGGAAATAAGGTTGCATAGGCCCATGTTGTTGGTTGGAAGTTAAATATAGATTAATATTGGCAAAGTGAATTGGGTCTAGCCCAATTGGTTGTGGGATGGAGTGTTATCCACCCACCCAAGTCTATTTTCGTAAGTGACATGTTGAGCTCATAATGAGTATATTGTTGTGATGGTTTTGAGCCTTATTATTGACCTAGCCTTGTACCCTGAAGAATATAGGGTTTACCCTCAATACCATCCTTAGAATGAGGGAAATGATAGGGTATTTCCTAGAGATTTGTTACCGGAGGAAAAAAAGATTAATATTGGAAAACCAAATAGTTTTTAAATGAGACATTTATGTTTTTATAAATGAGTAAGAATTGCAAGTTCTTGGCTAATAACTATATATAACATTTAGATTATAGAACTTATGTTAAGATTTAGAAGTACTCCCTAGTCTTAAATATGTGTTCATTGAATAAACATACTTAAATTGGAATGCCCTTAATGAATAAGGTAATACATGCCAATTGTTTGTTGAAGTACTTTGTATTCTAAATAAGGTTTTTTTATAGTGTTTATTATATTGTTTGTTATAATGTATCTTGTTTTTAGAAATGTTCTTAGCATTCCATGGATCCCTATTTTCAGTGGTTGTGGAACATTGTATCAATGAAGGTACAATAACTGATATTTTCATATTGACATAAGATTCTAAATGCAAAGATTTTGAAAATCGAACCAACAAAAATATTAGAAAACTTTTAAAGAAAGAATTAGGATAAGTAAAGCACCATTATATCATAAGACATTTATGTTTTCCTAAGTGAGTAAGAACTTTAAGTTCTTGACTAAGAAATGTATCACATTTAGATTATGGAATTTTTGTTAGTATTCCAAAGTACTTCCTATTCTAAAATGTGTGCTCATTGAATAAATACATTTAAATTCTTTCCTTGTCTACTTAAAATGTTACAGGTGGTTGAAATTTTCTTGATGAATGAGGTTATACACTCTAATTGTTTGTTGAAGTACTCCCTACTCTGAATATTTTTTATTATAATTTTTTAGTAATATTTGTTATATCATTTGTTATAATATACCATGTTTTCCAAAGTGTTATTAGAATGTTATGGATCCTTGTTTTAATGTTTATAGGACCTTGTTTTTGGAATGACATTTTCAACGGTCACAAATCTTGTTTTCAATGGCTACAAAATGCTATATTATTAAAGGTACAATCATTGTTTTCATATTGACATATGCTTCTAAATCCAAATATTTTGTAAAATTGAACCAACAAGAACATTGAAAAACTTGATTAAATAAACGATTAGGATAAGTAAAGCACCATTGCATCATGAGACATTTATGTTTTCCTTAATGACTAAGAATTGTAAGTTGTTGACTAGAAACTATATAAAATTTAGATTATCGAACTTTGTTAAGATTTAGAAGTACTCATTCTAAAATGTATGCTCATTGAATAAATGTACTTAAATTATTTCCTTGTTTACTTAAAATGTTACAGTTGTTTGGAATTCCTTTGACGTATTAAGTAATACATGCCAAATTGCTTATTGAAGTACTCCCTGTTCTAAATATTTTTGTATATCTTTTGATAGATTATTTCTTTATATTGTTTGTTAAGATATACTTTTTTTTCAAAGTCTTTTTAGCATGCTACAGATCCCTATTTTTGGAGGCTACAAAACCCTATTTTTTTATTACCATTTTCAATGGTTATAGATCTTGTTTTCAGTGGCTATGGAACATTTTATCAATAAAGATACAATCATTGATATTTTCATATTGAAAGAAGCTTCTAAATGCATATAGTTTAGAAAATTAAACCAACAAAAAAATTGGAAAACTTGATTAAGAAATCATTAAGATATGTAAAACACCATCAAATAATAAAATTTTCCTGTTTTCCTAAAAAAAAAAAAATTGTAAGTTCTTGACTAAGAACTATATAAAATTTATATTATTGGGCTTTTGTTAAGATTTAAAATTACTCTCTAGTCTAAAATGTGTGCTCATCGAATAAATGCACTTAAATTCTTTCCTTGTTTACTTAAAATGTTACAGATGACTTAAATTCATTTAATATAGTTAAAAACACCAAAATCAACCTCTTTTTCAAAAAGTGGTGCCAATGGTTGTAATTTTTTCCCCCTAGGTTAAAATTAACACCTTTTGAAGCTATGGTCTTAACAACCTCATAATGTTGCCAATGAAAACATTGAAATCAACCCCGAATAGAAAAATGACGCAAAGAGAAACACCATTTTTTTCTCGAGGTCAAAATTACAACTTGTTTAAAACCATGGCCTTAACGACTTGCATTGTTGCAACCAAACCTTAAAATCAACCCCAAAATCGAAAAGTGGTGCTTCTGGTAGCAACCCCCCCTTTTGGGGTCAAAATTGCAACTTATTTGTAACTCGTGGCCTTAACGATTGATACACTTGCAACCAAAATCTCAAAATCAACCCTCAAATGTAAAACATGTGTTACAAGTAGCAATCCCCCTTTTTTGAGCTTTAAACTTGAACTGTTTTGAAACCAAGACTCAAAAGCCCAATGCATTTGCCAACAAAATAATAATAATAATAATAAACAAAAAAAAAAATGAAAAAAATAAATAAAATAGAGACGAAAGAAAAAAAAAATGAGTAAAACTCTCAAACCAATGGAGAAAACATATTTTTTTTAAAGATATTTATTTGAAATTTGAATTAAAAAAAAAACATTTTTTTTAATTCTCTAAACTCTACATTGTAAACCAAAAAAAAAAAAAGACTACATTGTAAAACACAATTTTAATGTTCATACCTACGTTGATGTTGAGTAACTAACCTCTATGGATTATGGTGATGGTATTTCATTATCTACATCCACTTGTGGGTTTTTGTTGGGTACAATAATTTTCCTTTTAGTGCAATCAAGCCTCTTGTTAGGAATAACATAGACCATGAATACATGTGCAAAGAAGTGTTTGATTACGCATGCCTTCTTACATTGTCCTTTTATGAAATTTAACCCTCATTTTTAGGCTCTTGATTAGGAGAAAATGATAATGTATACATTCACTAAGGGTTGATATTGTTATAGTATTCATGGAAAAAATTATCTCGTTCTTGATTAAAATTTTGAATTGTTTAACCTTTACACCCACATTTATACAGACTGTGTGGGCCTAATGGTTAAGAAAATGTGTTTCCTTCAAAGAGGTCACAAGTTCAAATCTATAGGGGGATAGGGTATGTATACCTCCATATAATTTACCAGTCAAATTGCTAAGCGGAAGGGGGTCTCTTGTTCCACAAACAAGGGGGTCTCGTACACCAATTTGGTGTCTGGCTTGGTTATGACCTTAAAAATAGATTATTTCGCATACAACATGAGTGGGCCTAATGATTAAGAACATGTGTTTCCTCCTAAGAGGTCACAAGTTCAAATCGAGAGGGGGTAGGGTATGTATACCTTCGTAGAATTTATCAGTCAAATCGTTGGGTGGAGGGGTCCCTTGTCCCACAAATAAGGGGGTCTCATACACCAATTTGGTGTATGGCTTGGTCATGACCTTAAAATTAGATTATTATTATTATTATTATATAAATCAGAGAATGAATTATTGAACAAGAGCATCTTTTCAATCTGTCCATGTTAAATAATATATTGCATAAAATATAAATATTATGGTAAGTGTTGTTGCATTTATTAAGGAAATGTTCTTAGATTACTAATTAATCATCTTGATTAGTAGAATGAACGACTAAGTTTCATGATTGATCAGGGTAGTAATCAAATAAAATGTCTTAACCCATGGGATACATACTACCTCAAAAACTAAGTCATTGCACTTGCTTTCCATTAAGATTTAGATTTTCAAGCATTTTATTTGGCAAATTAATTGTTAAATCATGTAAACTATGTGTTACATGTAATGGAATTTTTTTTTAGTGATTTTTAACAAAATTGAAGTGAGAAAAATAGTACATTGAGAGTAGTAAGATATATATATATATATATATATAGTTAAATTATATGTGTCACATTGTAATGCGAACAAATTAAATTAAAAAAAAAAAAATCATAAAAAAAAATAAAATGGATTTATGATAATAATACTAATAATAAAATAAACAAGCATATATCCATCTTCACTCCAATATTTTAAGCACCAATAAGTTTGTGTTTCCATTTGTTTTGTATCCTTCTCAACACTTGTTAGATCTAGGGTTAAGATGAATTTATGTTGATATGAATTACCATGGGAGGTTTTGCACTCGAGGAGATAGAAGATTATATTTTAAGAGATTATTGTTAATCTTTTGCATATGGTGAAAAAATTTAAATGATCTTGACTATGGAGGAAAACTCCATGGTTAAGCACATATGAGCTAGAGGAATCATGGAATGGGTGACCTCCCGAGAAGTCCTAGTTACCTAGTGCAAACCCTAAAGGTGGCGATTGATTCTATGCAATACATTTTGTTAGTTTCAATCCCACTTTTTCACCTATCATATGTTCATGGGATATGGATATTGGATTAATGACTTACTTCACATAGATAATCCCAAAAACAGTATTTCATATGTTGGATTGTGAAAACCTGCCAAATGATGAAATTCATATGTTGGATTGTGAAATCCCGCAGAATGATAAAATAGATTTAGAGATATTTAAAAGTTCATCAGGTTTCATATGGATTCCTAAATTTGGAAGCATGGTTGAAGAAACAAAGTAAATAATGACAAAAAACACTTCATTAACTTAATGCATCAATAGAAATTCATAAGTTTTGCTATGGATTTTGTAAATTTAAAAGTGCATATTAAGAAAATAGTGGAGAGAATATTGAGAAATCATTTTTTACATGACAAATTGGAGGTGGTTCTTTTGTACAAGTGGAACTCTTATTTAATTCACGGAGTATGACATAAAATTATTTTTAATTGTCTAAGAGCTCATTTTTTTCAAATGTAAGGAAACGAGTTTATGGCCCAAGACTCAAAGACATATGGCAAGGGTGGAATCCTACCCTCTTATGGATCGCCAACAAGCTAGTTAAAGTGGTCGGATTTTGTGTACACACGAGTATTGAAGGATTTATCCTGCTTTGAAAAAAAAACACCCGGACCTTGAATTTAATTCGAGTTATAATTGGAAATCTAGTGTGGAGAGATGTACAAATTGAACCATGGAGTTGGAAATTGAGGAAGATACTCTCAAGACCATTGGTATAAACAATAGTTTTGTATGGTAGTCCATGTTTGGGCCTTTCCAAAAACTCTTGGAAGAAAGTTGAGAGATAAATTGTTGTTCTTATTATAGAAACTAGGAGTTAAAATACAAACCCTTTACTCCATAATGTTAGCATAAACATGTGTGTTACCACTAAAAGGAAAATAATTATGTCAATTTATGATATATATTCAAAATAAGACATTTGGAGATATGACCATATTACCACACCAAGAAAATATTGCAACTCAAGATAAGGGTTGGTAATGCGTTAGGACAAAATGGATTAAAAAATGGGGAAATTGAAAAAGAAGATCTTCCTAAAGAACCATTAGTCCTTCAAGATGTGGTACAAAAGAATGTAATATAGAAGTTGTGGCCAGATATTGGTAAGAAAATGAGATTATATCAACACAAAGTTAACCTAATGATTACCAACACATGACTACATTACCTCCAAGAGAAAATCTCTATGCATAAAAAACACATAATTTGTCAATTCAATTTTTTTTCTCATTGCCTAACAGTAGAAACAAGGAGATGGAAACCATAAATTGAGAATATATTTTATGCCTATTGTTTGGGCAATGCTACAATGTTGTATATATATATATATATATATATGAGATAAAAACTACATGCATGTTATTTTATAATTTGTCATATGGTCACATAGATCCTACAAGGTATCCTATGGACATAAATAAAAAATATTCTATTTATTCTAAAAAACTTTTTTTTTTTTTTTATAAGTAAGATCTATATATTACCTGTCATGAACAAAAGTTACAGTATCATCCTGAGTTCAATTTGTTGGAGTGTTGAGTTTCCTCGATAGGAAACCAACTCAGACTCATAGACAGACTAGATATGGTGTGAAAAATTAAACATATTTGCCAGAATCACCCCATGGGGAAATTGATTCGGCCTATCCAAGCATTTGAACTGAAAAAAAAGATTGATTATCACAAAAATTGTTATGATGACCTAAGACAGGCCTATCAACTAACCAACACACAGAAAAAAACATTACCAAACGCCCACAACATAGACCGAACATTCTAGAAACTACTGACAGTTGTCAAAAGAAAGCATGCATGCATACACCTGTATGCCCACCGACTCTCACAATGTTTGGTGGGCGTGCATGCCCTCAAAATCTGTGGCTCATGTGCCATGCATGGTGTCGTGCTCATCCACAACCATCTATGCTTCTCCAACCACGCATTGCACATCATTCCCCTCGAATTCTGGAGCGAGAACCACCTCTGGAGAAGCGGGGGTGTTGAGGCCCGAGTTTGAAGGATGGAAGGAATGGAGGAGATTCGAGAGCATAGATTCAATCTGTGCAGCTCGCTGGTCCAAGTGCTCTAGTCTAAACCGAAGATCATCAATGTCCCGTCGGACTGTGAAGACCAAGTCCTCAAGAATTGAAACTGAATCCCGGAGGCCCGGGGGAGAAACACACTCTGGCTGGAGCTACTCCTGGTTATGAGACAGCTCCATACAAATTTCTTTCAGGTGCACACTACCATCATCCATTGAGGGCACAGAGGCTGGTGACAGGGGTGGGGACGGGGGTGGCGAAGGAGCGTAGGGTGGTGGACAAGAGGGACGTGCCACCGTTGACTCCAAGGTTGAGGCCAATTCAGGGAGAAGTCCAAGAGAAAATCCAAGAGAGTTCCCATGGAGGTCAAAACATTTGACACGACATGCCCAAGGTGAGGATAGAGGTGGAAGGTTGGATTGGTCTGGTGAGGAATGAGTTGAAGATGGAGGTGAGGAGCTGAGCGCAAGGGTGAAGGAGGGAGGGTGTCGGCTATCCATGGCCACGTGATTCTGGTACCAGAGGGCACCATGCTTCAAATCCCTCGTTGGTGTGGCATGGCTTGACTAACAAGAGGTAAGGGTGGCAAAAAGACCAGAATGCACTAGGTAAGCAAAAGAGGGGGTGACTGAGAACACGAATTGTTGGGAGAGGAGGGCGATAGGAACCAAAAGGGAGAATGGATGACATCATAATAATAGAGCAGGGGAGTAAAGGCACACGAGCACAGGAGGGGTGGACCTTGTACCAGTGCCATAGCAAGGATGAGATTCCATCTTTGAGCACACTGGAGCAGTTAGTTAAGGGTGCGGTGAAGTGAGAGTTCATAGAAATAAGCATGAGGGGGTAATTAAGCTGGAAGGGATCCCCAGGTGTCGTCACATGGGCAGAGGAAAGGTGGAGGGAACATAAATGCAGGCTGGGTGTGTGGCACTCACTATCACCCCATCCGAGGCTATAAAACATTTTTATTGATAATCACTTTCAATAGGAATTTTGTTGTGGATAATCGTTGGTGTATGATTATATAGGAGCATAGATGTTGGGTTGTTAGTAAACCTCCCTTTAACTTATTAATTGAAAAATAGTAGGATAGGTTTTCTTTCCTACCCTACGAGCATTGGAAGGGAGAATGCTCATGAGGCACTACTGAGCAGAGAAGGGAAATGGCTTCCTTGTGTTGTGTGAACAACATATGAAAATGTCATGAATGTTTGAAGATTAGATGGTTACTTGGAGTACTCAAATGTGAATAGATTGGTTGAGACTGAGAACAATTAGGTTGGGTGAGTGACCTATGATTTTGTAGTCATTTTCCTTCACCATGGTGATATGATAGTCTAGCTTGAAGGTGGCATTTACAATGGATGCCTATGTTTGGGTGAAAAATTTCTCATACACAACAAGTTTCTTCAACCATCTTGGTTAAAAGATTAGTGTTCCATCTCAGTGCTTCAATTTATGCTTATTACTCTACAATTTAAGTTTAATCTTTGGTTATAAATGAAATGGAAATGGAATCCTTTGATTAAATGAATTTATGCATGTTATTTCTAATGCATTATTTAGTTACAAGTATGTATGAATTCGAATGGTATTGGAGTTTTAATAGGTTCAAATTATATTTATATTTTCAAACCTAGGTTGTGTACCTTCTCAGTAGCTCAAGTGATCATTTGAGGGGGGATGTAATAGTAAAAAAAAATTAAAATTACCAAACTGATTTTTCATTTTTGCTATCCATTAATGGTTCCAACACCTCTACAAATGCTTCATTGTCTCGTTCTTCTGAATTGTTGAATTTCACTAACAATCTTCATCTATAGTGGATACTAGTTCATTTCTGATTTTTTCAAAACCCCACTGAATTTAATTTGTGATTTCATTGACAACCATGTTGTGATGTTGGACATGAGAATAAGTAATTTCTTTGCTGTAGTTTAATTTGCATTTTCATTGTTTTATTTTTCCAATTAATTTGAAAATTTCCATGCTTTTCATTTTTTTTAAATGCCACTGATGAAGCCTCTGTACATTCATGCACCACATAATGATGTATTTACAATATGAACTACATATGGTGCTTTGTATCATTCTAAGTGCATCAATAATTTGAATATGATTGGAATGCAAATTTATTGTGATATATGATATGTTAATGGATGTTATGGAGCATTGTGATTAACCCTTCAATTTACAACTTTTTTTTCTCCACCCATTTCATATTATTGAGATTGTGGTTGATTTTGAAAGGGGAATGAATAAATTAAGAGATTGAAATGAGTGAGTTGCTCTAGTTTGTGTAAGTTATTTTTTTTTTATGATTTAGAAACAGAAAGGAAAACTCCCAACTTCCAAAAAACATGGATAATAAATTCCATACACATGCATATTAACATAATTGTGAATTCTATCCCTAGAAAAACAAAATGGTTTTGGGTTGTGAATGCCCCAATAATTCCTACAATTCACTTTCAATGCAGGTAAACATTAGAAGTACAAACATTTAGACCTTGAGTTGTCCAAAGGGGATTATAAACATTTTAACGGGCCTCCTAGAGAAATTTTGAGGAGAAGAAGAGTGGGATACAAGTAGCTCAAAAACATATCCCAAGTAATTGCCAAGGCAAGTCAATCCAAAAATGAGATTACTCAACTAGAAAACAAATATGGGAATGAGAGTCTTGTGTGGTACATAAATGGGAGTAAGTAGAGGAAGTGGAATGGTAGCAACATTTTAATGATTGGAAAGTTAAATTAAAGATAAAAGTGTTACCTTGAAAAAAAATTAGTTATCAACAATTCAAATAAAATAAGAGAAACAACAATAATTAGTATCTTAAGGGTTGAATTTAATGTTAAATATTAGGTTGAGACTCAAAAATAGTGTTTCGTTGTTTTTCAGGAGGCACTGTATACTTTCAAAAATATTGTGAATACAACTAGTTCAAGATTTTTGAAAAAAATGTATAAATAGCATCCAATTGAGCAAGAAGACTTTGAACTCACCTTCATTTCTATACTTATTAATTTTATACAAAAT
>JASDQU010736186.1:156778-210187 GCA_032191745.1 Picea mariana
TAATTCTATTTATCCTAAGAGAACCAATTTACATTTTGTAGGTGCTTTAAGCACGACCCAAACATGGGAAACATAGATCAGAAAATAAAAGTCAGAAACGACCAATGAGTTGGTTGATAAGTGACAGATAAGTTTACAAAATAAGGAGTTGAGAACAATCCTGAAAAAAAAAACAATATATGTCCATATAACTACACAAAATTCCACCACAGAGAAGCACGCTGGAAGATTAGTCCCAAACAAAAGACCCTGGAGACAATATGGACCAGGTCAGAGCAGTATGAAGCTTCCACATCAACTAGGCATACATCAAACCCTGAAC
The DNA here is from genome assembly GCA_032191745.1 of Picea mariana. Taxonomy (NCBI): domain Eukaryota; kingdom Viridiplantae; phylum Streptophyta; class Pinopsida; order Pinales; family Pinaceae; genus Picea; species Picea mariana. Next base: position 157,101 of record JASDQU010736186.1, read on the forward strand.
AAACCAACACTGGTGACTACATGGACCAGGTCAGAGCAGTATGAAGCTCCCTCATCATATGGGAATACATCAAACCCTGAACATACCAACACAACCAGAGAGAGGAACTGCAATATGATGTGAGAAAACCCCCAAAAAGACCTACCGAGAGCGGGCATCAAGATGAACCCCAAAGAAAACCCAGATGCAGGATGAACCAAATCAGAGCGGCATACATATCTATCTAAAATGAGAGGATCCAAAACTCCAAACCACAGCTACTGAGAATCTAAAACTCGACACTGGAAAAAGAAAAACCAAACCCACAGAGCAGAGGATATGCATTTGACCTTGAATGAACCTGAAACGTTAGAGGGAGAACAAAAGAAGCATCATGAAAACCCACCAAAGGATAGGCCACCCATAGAGAAAAGCGATGGCAAGACTTCCAGAAACCCTGAATCAACACAAGATGGGCTAATGAGAGATATGAGGCATGAACACTACATCACCATAAGAACCACACCAACAAACACAACCACCATAAAAAAAAATCCTCATCCAGAACAGAGAGCCCAATCCGCACGAACTGAATTCATAGATCGAGCTACGGGAAAATAGTAAACCTCCCCGTAGAAATGAATCCTGAAAAAATATGCCACAACAAGGAAAAAGAAGCTGAAAAGATGGTGGCTTCATTAGCGGAGGCGTGCATCGAACATTCTCCAAGATCAGGGATTCAAAATCCACACAAAAACACCAGGATTGAAAGGAAAGGCATAAACGAGGGGTATGTGGCCAGGGAAACCATAGACGTAAACCCCCTATCCCTGATCTGACCCCTCGATTTTAATGTACTTTTACTTTGAGATTTTTTTATAATTTGAATTCATCAAACCAAATATGTAAGAGTGCATGAGACACTAGTAAGGTGCTAGTATTGTGCTCCATTTTTTATCACAAAATACCCCCCAAAATGTATCACTAGATGACAATAGAAAATAAAATGAATGACCATTAAACCATAGTTACCAACTTCGATCAAATCCGACCCAAGAATATGAAAATTTAGAAAGTTGGTTTGGTTCATCCAATAATTTGGCCAATCTGGAATCGATGTGGTCAACAAATTGTTGACCATAATAAATCGAACCATATTTGATTCACTAAAAAATTCAGAGAAATTTGTTTATTTCAAAACCCTAAAAATGGATTTCCATCATTCCCACCCTTCTTTTCAACTCTATTTGGACTTTGGTGCATGAAATTTCTCTTCCATGATTTCTAATTATAATTTCCTATCATCTAGAAAAGAATCTAATTACCTTTGATGACATGAAGTAGAGAGCTCTCATTTCTCTTCCCACCCTAGCACCTATGTGTGAAGATTCAACCTATCATCAAACCTTCTATGACTACTAGACTCCAGTACTAGTAACCAACCTCCATGTGTTTTGTACTTACATTTTAGATTATAGAATCCTAAAGATTGAATTTTGAACACACTACTTATGTAACTATATGAAGGGGATTGTAGGTAAGTGGGAGCTCATCTCATCTCATCTTTGCACTACTCTATTAATTGCTTTAGGAATATTTTGGTATGAGCAAGGCACAAAGAATTATTAGATGGTGAGTGAATAATGGGTTGGTTTGATGTTAATCTAGTCAATGATGATGTGCATTTTCATGAGTTGGCTAGTCACTTTTGATCATTTCATGAAGTTTTTTCTCACACCCAACTCCACCTCTATTTTCTCTTTGTTAGCTTCATACATCATTTATGATTGGTTTGAATTCAAGGATGGTGCATATGTTTAGCTTCATATTATGAATTATCTAATGCATGTTAACATTCTTTATAATTGTTTTGGTTTTCCCCATGTTGTATTAAAATTTGTTTGGTAATTTATTCACTGAAATGCAATGGAGAGTTTCATAGGATATCAATTGCCATGGTATTGTTGTTGTAGAAGAGATCATGTTGTAATGTTCACATCCAATGCCATGTGATACAAAAAGTTTATCATGGCTCGATGTCTATACATATTATGATATGCACTAGAACATTAATGGTGAACATATGGCAATAGTAAACCCTTACACCAATGGACACAACCAATGGATGTCCAATGATTTTTTTTATCGAAAATAAAAACTTGGTGGTTTTGTTTGGGCCCTTTAAGAATTTGTCTAGCCAATATTAAATCACTATTGTAAGGTGACAATTTCCATATGAGATTATAATCAACATACAATATGAAGGTGAAAGGGATGCTCCAGTTGATCCCTTCCCACCATACCACTTTGTCTCTAACTCCCACCACTAAAAAATTCATGGTTGACCAAAACATTGTAGAATTATACGAGTCAATATCACAGACAATATCTATTATATGCGTTTGATTAACTTTGTAATAAGAGTTAGGAAAGGCATGTGTGGGGGTGGGGGAGGGGGGGGGGTGTTTATTAGAACCTTGGGGTCACCTTAAATCACAAGGATGAAGCTTATGCAGTTTACCAAGGGACTCAAATTTTTAAGCAAAGACACATTTCTCAGTTGAATATTGTAGGGGATTCAAAAAACACCATCAGATATTTTGTGACAGGTTTTTCTCCAAGGGATGAAGGTTTAAAGGTTGTCATTATACTTTCCATTCAATTATTTCATATTCTTCAAGAAAATAACATTGGAGCTAATTAAATGGATAATTAATCCATTGGCCTAGCCCATGGTATGGTGTGGATCAGTGGGGTGGAAAGTATAACCCCCCCTCCCTAATGTGTAGCCAACAGTGTTGGGGTGGGTCCTACAGGTTTGCATGACATTCAAAGTTACATGCATGAACAAGCATGGAAAAATACTTGGGGATTTAATCGTATGTCTAATCTCAACCTACAAGGAGATGCATCGGTTATTAGAGATGGGTTGGAGCTGCAGTCTGGCTCGTGGGTGTTGGCTAAACTACATGGAGATGGTACGAGATCAAGATATTATCGCTATGCACTTGAAGGAAATGACAATGGATTGGAAGGTTTCCATTATAGAGAAGAATGGAAGCCAGGGTAAAGTATAGTTCAAGGTGGTGGAAAGTGTGGATTTCGTCGGCGAGCTTGCAAAATCACACGACAATTTAATGGGTGCATGTATGGAAAATGAATTCAAGGTAAAAAATACATGCATCATTTTGATATGGCATGGGTGGCATGATATTAAATTAGGAAATGCATGGATGGAAAGTTCAATGATAATTGGAATCATACTAGTGACGAGTGAATGCCACTTCTTCATCCCTTTATTGGTTTCTTCTGTTAGATTTTCATTCGTTTAGTTAACATTAGATTTACCATAGCATATTTATATTATTTTAACATTCAATAAGCATATACTAAAATATATAAGTGACAGATAAACAAGCACAAGAGGACACGAATATTTATCTTGGGAAAACCCCAAACTCGAGGAAAAACCCAACCAACTTTTCTTAGAGAGGATATTCCAATACAACCATGAACATGCTCTAATCACAAGACTAAATCAACAATGAAGAACCAAATACTTATCTCTTCTTCTTGTCAAACCCTAGTGAGGGTAGAAAATTGAGTCACCACAAAACTGGCGCAATATAGGTGCATCACTAGCGTACCACATAATTGACACAACTAGTAACTACAACTACAGTTATTACTGCAACTGCAATTGCTACTGTAGTTGTAACTGCAACTAGCACGAATCAACTAGACAACACCACACAACCTTAGTACAACTCTTCCAGAGGTAGCGCACAAGAGAGATCACCAAGAACCACCAAGAATATCCTTCCCCAAGTGGGGTGCACTCTCCAAGAGAACCAGAAACTAGAAATAGTGAAACTGCAGTTGCAGCTGTAGCTGCAACTACCTAGTGTGCACTGTAGAACGAGAATTGTGTGGCGATACAAATGAACTGATCTAGACTTGTATTTATACTAATCTGGGCATTTTTGGGGGGGCAACTTCTTATTTTGGGTCTTTATTATTTATATGGGACAACTTCTCTTCCTAGAAATTATATTTCCACTTCATTATTTTTTCCTGTGGTCCAACTTCTCTTCTGTGGTATTCTATTTTACGTTATTATTTTTTGGGGTATTCTTCAACTGTTCAATGGTCTTCCTTTGAATTCTTAGAATCTTCTTCTTCTCTAAGAAAATTTCTTCAAGAGGAAAATACCTCCCGCAGCTACCAAAACATCAACACTCCCTCTTAGCTAGGGAGGTATATTTCCATGATGTCTTCATCCAGTAGTCCACTGAATACTTTGCAATCAACTAGTAGCACACAACTACTACCATGCCATCGGTAGCTCGAATCATTCGTCACAGTCTCCAAGACTATGTTGCAATCATCCAGTAGCACACAACTACCCATACTGTCCAGTAGTACACAACTATTGCCATAGTCCTCTTGACTATGTTGCGATCAAACAATAACACATAGCTACTTCCAAGCGGTCTGGCAGTCTCCATGGAAATCAACTAGTAGCACACAACTACTACAATTCCATCCAATCTGATGTCAAACCATAGTAGTACATAACTAATTTCTAGTGGTACACAACCACCTCTATAGTAGTACACAACTACTGTCCAATTCTACATAATCATTGCCAGTGGTACACAACCACCTCTATAGTAGTACACAACTACTGTCCAATTCTACATAATCATTGCCAGTGGTACACAACCACCGTAGTAGCACACAACTATTGTCAAGTGATACACAATCATTGTTAGTGGTACACAACCACCATAGTAGCACACAACTACTGTCTAGTGATACACAATCACTGCTAGTGGTACACAACCACCATAGTAGCACATAGATATTGTCTAGTGATACACAATCACTACCAATGGAACACATCCACCGTAGTATCACACAACTATTGTCCAATGATACAAAATCATTTCTAGTGGAACACATCCACCGTAGTAGCACACAACTATTGTCCAATGATACACAATCACTGCAAGTGGAACACATCCACAGTAGTAGCAAAAAACTAATGTCCAGAGACACACAGTCTCCGTCATAGTCTCACGACTATGTGTGTGATTTTTCTTCTCTCATCAGGTTCGACAGTGCATTACCCCCTCAGTCACCTCACATGATTGATCTAGGGAACCTTTGGCTAGAGGGGTTAGCCAGCGGGAGGAGAAACAACACACCTCCCTCTCAATGAGGGTGGACATTATGCATCACACCAAGCTTGTCTCTGAAGTACTCATACTTCACTCTAGACAGAGGCTTGGTGAGAATGTTCATTATCAGCTCATCTGTGGATATGTATTGGAGCTCCACAGCTCCTCTATGCACCATGTCTCAGATGTATTGATATTTGATCTTTATGTGCTTTGACATGTCATGAAAGACAAGATTATATGAAAGCTTCACACAACTTTGACTGTCACAATGTATCAAAGTTGGCTCCAACTCTAGATCAAATATCCTTGCTATGCAAATCTCAAAGCCACACTACTTCACGGCTTGCCACATTTTTGTGATATACTCTGCCTCTGCAATACTGAGTACCATTGATGTTTTCTTCCTACTTAACCATGAGATCATACCTAATCCCAACCTAAAGCAACATTGAGATGTGATTTTCTGGTCCACTTCACTCCCTTCCCAGTCAGAGTCTATATATCCCTAGAGCTTCACATATCCACCCGAGACATATCTCAATCCATATCCAATCGTACCATGTAGGTACCTCAACATATTTTTTGCTAATATCTAATGTACATGTCTAGGCTCAACCCTGCACTGACTCAAAGTGTTCACTGCAAAACATATGTTCGTCCTGGTGTTAACCAGGTACATCAAGGATATGATCAACTGTTTATACATAGTGGGATCCACCAAATATGAAGATGACTCACTCAAGAGCTTCAGATTTTTCAACATAGGTGTGGCCATGGACTTGCAGTCCATCATCCCAAGTCTCTGCATGATCTCCACAGTATATTTTTCTTGGCTAAGGAAAATATCATATGGTCTCTGCCACACCTCCAATCCCAAGAAATAATGCATTGAACCTAGATCCTTCATCTTGAACTCTGAAGTGATCTCCCTCTTGCACCCATCTGTGATTTTCTCATACCCTGTAAGAAACAAGTCATCTAATATCAAGGGGAAACCATCCCCAAGCTCATCAAAATAATTTCCCGACATATCCTTCCTTGGGTACCTTCTTAAGCCCATACAAAGCCTTCTTCAATCTGCAGACATGAGACTCCTTCTCATGTATGTTGTAGCTGCTCTATGTACACTTCTTCTGGATACTAGAGCAAGTGTCTCATCATAATATTCTCCCTCTTGCTGGGAGAATCCTCTGGCCACAAATCAAGCTTTGTACATCTCTATGCTTCCATCTGCAGCATGCTTGATCTTGTAGAGAAACTTGGAAATCACCATTGACTTCCCTTTTGGTCTCAGAACCAAGGAAAAAATCCATATCCCAGTCCTTTTGACTGGCTTACTCCTATGTCATTGAAACAAGGGAATCCTCCCAGGAGGTTTCATATCTCCTCAAAGCCTCAAAAGCTTCGATCTAGCTTCCTCAACTCATGACACTTGACTGTTAGTCCTGGAAGACGTCTCTCTCTCCCATATGAATCTAAGGAGGAATACTTTTTGAATCAAAGTCTCTAATCCACCGACTCTCTCTAGGATCAAGCTCACTCTAAGTCTGCATGCTCCCTATGAAGCTTGACTCCCTATGAACTCTAGCTCCTTCTAAAATGGTACTTGGTGGAGCCGCCTGCCTCACCACTAATGGAGCCATCCACTCCTCCTCATGATATGGCTCATTAATGCCATATATCTGTATCCCTTTTACATCTTGCAAAGTATCACGGGATTGTTGAGGAAAAGGTATGAGGAACCTTATTCAATCATTTTCAGATCTTGTTGGGCTAAGGAAAGATAGTTGGGAATGTTACCTGGGGTTTATAGTCTTAAAATAAAAGAAATAATCACTTAATACACATGTATTAAGTATGAGGGACCAAGGTTGGTTTTATATATATTAAATGTAACTGTGCAAAATAAATAAACTAAGCATAAATTACATGAGTATGTACACGGAGATAAAAGAAAATTTTGAACCAAATCATCAAAATACACATGTGAGACTAAAATCAGAAATTTGTTGTTTTATATTGATTTCATTATGAGATACAAAGCTAAATTCTCCTTACAAACCCCTGCAAGGGTAGGGACCAAAGTCATATTTAGAATCCTCCAATGGGTACCATACAAAAAGACTCTGAGAACAAAAGAAAACTGAAGCTAAAGATATGGATCAACTTGCCACAAAATGTTGTCACTTGACTCTGCAAAATATTATTTATCAGTCATGAAATTTAATTCATAAACAAACAAGAACACACAGACTGCCAAAGATAAATCATACACCTTTAAAGACAAGTTGTTGAAACATATGACTCAGTTTTGAATCCTGTTGCCTTCAATGAGACCTTGCTTTCATCAAGATGGTTAAGAATTCTAGTAAATTCATAATGAATGAATAATGAAAGTATCTCACAAGTATATAGCAAACCTTATAGCAAAAAATCTCCCTCTATTATCTATTACTCCATGTCTCTCCATTTCATTGAGATTGTATTCTTTTCCAATAAGTTATGGTAGTTCAACTACTTTTCTTTTGTTAGGCTTAATTAACCTAACTAATTAGTTGAGACAAATAATTAATTATATATATAATTGAGGGTCTATTTAAATAATAACTAAATAGGTGGGACCCCTTGTCACTCCAATTTTCATTTCTTTAATAATCACCAAAACATGAAGTATAATACCCCAAACATTTAATTCAAATATCTGCCTTGTAACTCCCATCCTCATATTAATAATCAAATATCAACAAAATAGAACATGATTATATCCCCAAAATAGAATTATATTCAGGTTGTCCAAAATCTTGTCTAAATATGTGTTTTCTGTCCAAAATATTCTCAAAATAAAAATACTATTATCAAAAGAAAATAGCATTAACAATGTTTAAAAACCATACTTGTTGTGAGAGGCATTTTGCCTCTTTTCACTGCTGCCACCTTTTGATCCCATTTCTGATTTATCTTGTGTAATAGCCTTTAATTGATGGGAACCTTGTGGGTGGACTGCATTGATGATGTGTGAACAATCATCTTTGAGATGGACATGAGAGGACACAGATTCAGAGGAATATTTGGATGACTTGGAGGGACTGGCCACTCCTTTTCCTTTATCTAGATCTGGCTTGGGAACATCAATTTTTAGCCTTTTTCTTGCATGGGAGGACTGTACTGGAGAGGCAACACGATCAACTTGGGCATTTGGATTTATTGGTGGTGGAGGAGGGGGTAATGGCTATTAGCGCTGTCATTTTTTCAGTTAGAGTCAGTCCTAGATGAGTCATGGTCCATGTGTCAAAGCATGTGAGGTAAGGTACTGAAAAATGAATGGGTCAAAGTTAGCAAGTGGCTAGTCTGGCCCTTGGATTCAAGAAAGGGCATCCTAATCAAACATGTGTGAATTGTAAAGGTATTTTCTCAAAAGGTCAGGTCCTGTCAGAAAGAGGGATTTTACGTGCCAGAGGTCGAGGCAAGTTGTTAGAGTAAGGGTAAGAAAGGATATAATGACCATAACGACTAGATATAACAACCATCATCACCTCATTATGAATTCAGAATGATAAGAAATCATGATGCTCATATCACGTATATTTTGCAGCTCTTATCATCTGTACTTTGCACACTCTGAAGTGTACCCATCGTGCGAGTATGCTGCAAAAATCTTCAACCTGATTCAAAACTTCTCGTCACCATGGATTCAATGTCCTCTGTCATGATTTCATCCCTCGCTCGTTCAGTTATAAATGACAGCTACTTTGCGTGTTTCTCTTTTACCATCCGATTTTATGTGTTTTCTGTGATTTTTCCTACAATCCCTGAGTTTTCTCGCTGCGGGAAAGTCGATTGCCATCAGCTATGCTACAAACTTGGTCACTCAATATTGTCTCACTTTTTCCATCTTAAATCATGGTTCGGAACCTGTCGGATTTTGCCACAAGCTAGTCTGTCGGGCAACAAGTCCTCTCACATTCATCCTTTCATCCTCGGAGTTTTTTTGTCACGCCCAAATTTTTTGTCATGCTCCCCTACTGGGATGAGCCTATAGTTATCATTGTCACAACATCGACCTGTTTCTACACCGAGAGTCTTCGTGGCACCTAGGGGCCACACAGTGAATACCTAAAGTCATTTTCGCTTATCGCGCAAAGTTTCTGCTACCACCCCTCCGACAGGTCTTGGCTAAGAATATCATTATCCATTTTCTGCATGAAGAGGGTGTCATATTTCATTACCGCATGCACAGAACAAACACACGTTGCACCATGACGACATCCTAAGACATAAGGAAGAGGGTGCGAAGTGGCAGAGTTGTGAGGCTCGAACCTCAAGAATTGGTGTTGATTAACGAGGATCCAAATGTCAGGGAATATTTCAAATAGGTCAGATGCATGCAATATAGCGATAGAATCCAAGGATACAATGTGAAACTGGCAAAACAGTTCGTGCTCAGATTTAGTGGGTTCCGGGCGGTTATTGCAAGAATCACATCTCGAGTGACGGAGGAAACTCTGTCAGTTGCGACAAAGATCCCTCCATGCAGTGAAAGGTGGTCTAAGGGCATGCCTTTGGACGTGTTATGCTATAAATAATTCATCAAACCAAACTGCCTGAACGGGAAAATCGGAACGGGTGTTCCGAGTCGGTATCTACGAGAGCCTTTTCAAAAACTCATGAAGGTGATTAGAAAGTATTTCACTTGTGAAAGAAGGTTTAACAAAATATACCCACATCACATCAGCCTATTGATGCATTTCATAGGCAAAAGGCCTTTGAACTTACCTTTCTTCTTGCACCAAAGTCTAGGAGGAATGGTAGACAACGTCCAAGCCGAAGCAAACTAGTCGAAGAAGAACTTATCCCATATCTCACTAATCAAAGGACTAGGAATCATTTATGTTTTCATTCGACATCCCCAGGGACCCCAAAGGATATTCCCCTCTACCCATGGGAAAAACAAAATCTCGTAGCACAGAGGCGGGAATAGAGGGGGTTGCAAGAAAAGGAAAGACAGTGGAAGGCTCATCACCCCAACACCCAATACCCTGGAAAAGAGGCAGACCAAGAAAGAACAAGGAGCTTGGGGAGGCCCAATCTCCAAACGAACCGTGTTCCCAATTTTTTGCTAAGAAGTTACTCATGTGCGTTGTTCGGCTAGAACCTATCAAGGGTTCAAGACGAGAAATCTGTGATAGACGAAGAAGGTCGAGCACTGAAAGCATGGATGTTCGGGAGCCATCACAACAACTAAATCAGGCGCAACTCATTATTTCCGAGTTGTACCAAGAGAATAGGGAACTGAGAAAACAATTAGCGAGAAGGATTGACAAACATCAATGTTGCAGAGCCGAGAAGGGAATGTGAATTGGCTCAAGAAACAGCTCAGAGAAGCACAAGACATGATCATCCAGCTGCGTGAGGAACAAATAAGGAAAGAGGAGAGAATCGCAAAGCACTCCAAGGAATGTGGACCGGCCATGGAAAATGTCCACGCGGCTCTAGCCAGTGCTCAAAGGAAGCTGAAGGGGAACATGGTCTTTCGAAGACAGGTATAGAATCTGAAAAGGCGCAACTAGTCTCTCAGGAAAATTCTTAGAATATCAAGACTGCAGATAAGGCTAGAAACATAATTGACCAAACCCCGTTTTTTTCTTTTTGAACGTGGCACATAATCCCTCTCTCCTCATGTCATGTTTCTTGTCAATAAGAAAGGAATATGATGGGTATCCGTGTGATGGATATACGTCGTGCAGATGATGAAAACCCACTTGTCGATAAGGACAAGTGTAGGCAAAACACACAACAGTTTTGAAGGAGATGTGTGGTCCCCTGACCGTCATCGCCATCTGGAAAACACAAGTGACAACCCACAGTCATCCGCCATACCAACCCGCCACATGCATACTACGACCAATGATCGCGCAACATCAATCAAAGCCCGTTACACTGGGTGGCAGAAGTCTGACAAAGTGCTCGGTCATTCGGGTAACCCTTCAAAGGAGAAGCATCGATGCATCACTTCCTAATGATGAAATCTTGTTGATGATCAAACGATCATGGTAAAGACGTTAGTTATGACATGATTGGGTACAGTCAGGTTCCTATTCTTAGTAAGTCCCATTCAAAAGATCATCTGGCAGGGAATAACCAGAGCCAAAATTCTAGGAGTAGTAGTTGGGAGCATGACATCCCAAGGGGCACATCTTTTTCTATATATTGCATATTTTCAATGTAAGTAAGGTTGGTTGGCAAAGTAGTGTAGACGGTGACTGTTGAATGTAACTTTCGAACCTGATTGAAATATAATGAAAAGGTCCTAAGACTTTCATGAAAAGATTCTAATGGTGGTGGTTTGATGTATTGTGATCTCTCCTATGTATGCACTTCATGTTTTATGTATATCCATGTCTATATTCTATTTAAATCAGAACGTTTAATAAGTCTAGAATTCATCGTGTGATTCTTTAGACTTTGCCATTTAAACTCTTGTGTTTTCTTCTAAGTAATTTAGAATTCATCTCCAATGGTGCTCTGAGTTGCTTTATGTATTTTTTCTCTCGCCACACACAACGACTTTGAACTAAAAGACCATTTTCTTCTTAGCCTTTATCCTCTCAAGTTTTAGTTACCAAGTCATTTATTTCTCTCGCTTTCTGGAATTTGACTCCATGGCCCAAGGTTTTGTATTCGCTTGCCAACAGAACCAGAAACACTTCACGAACGCAATAAACCTAGATGACAATTCAAATACATTATTTGTTAGAGACTAAGTCTCAGAGAGAGCCCTCTCTAGGGAGGAAAGGCTAGTTTCTGGTATTAAAGTTGGTCTGTAGGTTACCTCTATCATTTTTTTTCTCAGCCAAACGAATTTACAGAGTGCTAACAATGGCAACGACACAATAGGCCAACCATGGTGATGAGCTATAGGTTGATGAACAATTTCTTGCCAACCATCATTGGCAGGTGGTTCTGGTTGCATACACATATCAAAGGGGACGTGTATACCCAATAAATTCTAACGCGGTTGGTAAGGAGGCCTCTTAGGTATAGGTTGCAGGATTCCTTGGCCAACTAGATTAAAAATCCCAGCTTGAAAAATTTGATTTAATTCTTGCGGATCAGCGTCAAAATGTATTGAAAATCATGGCCTTCTATGGCCTCTTTGCCAATTATCTCCTTTGCATCTATTATCACCTCTATTAGCACCTCTGCCATTGATTCCTCTACTAAAGAAGCTCATCCTGAAGCAATATTCCAATCATGTTATGAAAAAAATTTAAGAATCCATGCATCAATGCTCTACCTAAATAAATAAATAAAAGGTTGGCTTTAACATTCACAACAGAAGCACATGCAATCCATCCATCAATGCTTTTAAACTCAACAATAAATCACCATTTGAATAGGGAGTGATGGGATATTGGTAAGATGGGGGACTTTGTAATGGGATAAAAATGGTAGCATGGACGAGAAGCAACCAATGAATATTGTTCAAGCAAACACAAAGGTAATCTTCTTACAAAAAACAACCATATCCAAACTTCCAACATCATTCATCAACTGGTCCTTTTCCTTTCTTGTTAATCCTTTCTCTTTTAAAATGAAATTCATAATAATAGAACAGGGAATGTTTTAAATGTATTTTGGAAGGCGGTGGGCATATAATGAGTGGAAAGTGGAATAATGAACGAGAATGAGATGATTATTGTTATGTTACATGAAATAATTGAAAATTGACATTGCTAACATTTTCCAAAAAGTCTTCTCTGTTAAATCCAAGACACAACAAATTTAATAGGGTTCAATATAAAACCCCAGGAAGTTTCAGGACTGTCAAACTTTACAATTTTTGTTTCTCCTTTTTCCTTTTTCATTAGCAAAGTGTTTTATAAGAGATTGTTAATCAGAGTCTTCGAAACAATTAAAACTAGATTACATCAAGATGGCATGGGAGGCTATTAAAACAAACATAAATCCTTGACCTTTCACTATACAATATTTAAATCGCAACCCCAATACATGTTGCATTAATAGACTGGGTTCGAATCCCCATGCGAAACTGGTACTCATCATTTTTTTCAAAATCATATAACCTCAAAATCAACCAAACCTCATAGATAAATAACAAATGAGCCAAGACTTCATGCATATAACCACTCTTTCCCACTATCGTTTCAATACTATAACAAATATCAAAACCACAACTCGAATTCACTACTGCCATATATCGGATACAAAACGAGGTCTGGGAAAACATAAGGGTGAAACATTAATAAGGGGTTTGCAAAACCATTTAACTATTTATTTCCACAATAGACTCTCCACAGACCTCCTATGGTGGTCACAAGGAAAATATTCATATCTCACATATATTTACAAACGATGGAAAGATAATCCGAAAAATATGCAAGTATTCCAAGGAAATGGCATTATGTAATAATCACCAAAACCCAACTGTTCTTTTTTTTCACAGAGAAAACCCTTTGAACTTTAATCACCAGATACGATTGAAACCAAAATGATTTATCATAATTCTTTTCCCACAGTCATAAAAAAATAAGCATTGTTCGTTCTAGAAGTAACACAACATATATTCCAAACAGAATGGAATTTCGAACACCATTCCCAGCTTGAAACGTTTAAATGCCAGCAAGAAGAAAAACCCACTTCAATAAAATTTGTACAGTCGTACATCCATTATAATATTCATAAAGAAAAAACACTATGTAAGAAAATATAAGAGCCAACATCCTGATTCTATTTGGAGAAGAGTGACAGTTCATGAATGGAGTGGTAAGAATCAACATACATGTGAGGAAAATGCCAGAAAGCCAACAAGCACCACTATTACTTCAATGGCCGAGCAAAACAGAGGCAACACCATCCAAAGCAACTAACACAAGTGAAAACAAAGTGAAGGTGTCGAGCCCAAGGTAGGGTAAGGACGACGTGAAGTAATTGCAAGTCGTTTCCCACATTAATTGTCACCCACCACAACTAGTATGGAGCACACCCAAACCTTCATAATATTTTCACAAAGCATATAGTTAACCATATGTATCGAATTTGCCACCAAAATATTACTTCCATTTTCCAAATCGAATCGACCTCCCTGCATTAATATCATAATTCTTATAAGTATGTTCAACACTTGGCACCAAAACATGTCCAACATTTCTTACTAATGAAGGATTGTTATTCCATAAACATATCAATTGTTCACAACATATACAAGCATACCATAAGTGGAATACAACATAACTATATGCCAAAATATATGTGTATCCAGGATGAACCAAGATTCTTAACAAAACAAGCATTTTCTTCCTCCTTTTCTTTTTAAATCAAATTGCCAGTGCACCCATCATTCACCCATTTTACATGGAAAATGACTCAAACTTGTAGAATAATTTTTGCAAGGTAGTCATGAGCACAAATTAGAAGAGCATATTTCATCAATATTTACATAAAGGGGTCCCACATATTTAGTATATTATTAAATATATATAATTAATAAGGCATTGCAACCCATTTGCAGGCAAGGATTTCATGTTGCACTTTTGGGCGTCAACAAACTGGTGACTCCATAGAGAAATTTTTTCTCAACAAATTTGGAACTCATAATGTTTGGTTTTGCAAACCAATAGAAGTAGGTGATCAAAAACTGTTGAAAAGAATAGTTGTGCAACAGGGGGAAAAATGATGGTTTAAGGGAAATAATGAGACGGGACTTCGGGGAATAACTTATGGAAAGTGAGATGTATGAGGGGAGTTGGTCGTGTATGCACAAATATTCATAACTGATAATTATTTTTAGACTTTCAAAGAGAATTCTTCTGATATTCTCTTGAATCTCGGGATGGAGGGAAGGAGGGGATAGCAGAAACAAGGAAGAAGATAAAACCAACTATACTACAACAATATTGAAAGAAAAAAAAAATCCAGCGATGTCTTAAAAGAGGACACCGTGACAGTTGTGTGTATCTTATTTTCATCAATCAACAATATTTACATAATAACATTGTTATGGAAAAATTGGTCCAAACTTTATTTCTGATGATTATGCGAAACAAACAACAGAAATTAAAACTCCTCAAACCTAAATAAAAAATAAAACATTAAGACAAAGACTATATACAACAATCATGTTTATACAAAGCATTAAATAATCAAGTTGGTTCCACATAATGTTTCAAGTGGGAACCATTAGTACTGTAAGAAAACAATCGCTCCTTCAAATACTTTAGAAGGTATGATTTTGTGCCAAGGATAAAAGTGATTTTGAAAGGACCTAGCCATAGTTTTTGGAATTTAGAATGTCTCATCTTTCAGCATGGGATGAGCCCCATAGTAGGACTTTGTCGTCAAGCTTGAATTCAATAGCCTTTGCTCGCTTGTTAAAATACTTTTTCACTATTTTTTGCCTTCTTTTTAGGTTCTCCAAGGAAAAGTTTCTTTGTTCTTCCATGGCTAACAATGCATCTATCCTTTGGGGAATATTATAAGAATTTAATTCTCCAGTCTGTAACATCAGTCGTAAGGAAGAAATTTCTAGTTCAATAGGAAGAATAGCCTCTTGTCCATATACGAGCTGAAAGGGAGTAAATCATGTACTTTCTTTGGTGGTTGTGCGGTCTTCCCAGAGAGAATAAGTGAGAAGTGTGCCATTGGCAAGGTTTGTCTTCTATGATTCTATTTATGATCCTAACCAGATTCTTGTTAGTGGACTCTTCTTTCCCATTTCCTTGAGGGTAATAAGCAGATGAAGTAAAATGTTTAACACCTAATTTATCCATAAATTGGGTCAATTTTGTAGAAATGAAGGCTCGGTCATTGTCTGTAATGATCTCTAATGAGATGACGAATCTAGAAAAGATATTAGATTCTATGAAAGAAATTGCTTACTCATCTTGTGCATGTCTAAGACGGACAACCTCGGTCTACTTAGTAAAGTAATCAATGGATGTCAAAATAAAGATATGCCCTGCAGAATATGGAGGATTGATAGGACCAATAAAATATAGACCCCATTTAGAAAAAGAGAAATCTAGGAGGACAGGTTGTAAAGGCATGGCAGAAAGACAGTCTTTCCCAGTGATTGTTTTGCATTTATCACAGGATCTTGCAAATTTATATGAATCGTGGAATATCAAAGGCCAATAGTAACCATTTATTATGATATTAAAAGAAACATCCTTAACAGAAAAATGGTTACCGATGTGAATGATAGAGGCTGATAATCCATGGATTTCGTGTAACAATTTTTGTGCTTCCTCATCATTTACACATTGAAGTAACAAACCATGAGTGGACCTCCTAAACAAAAGGTCTCATAAAATGATATACTTGGAAGCTTCAAGGCAAATTTTCCTCCTCTTGTGAGGATCCAACCTATCTGGACACCTTGATACTACAAATAATATATCAACCTTTTATACCAAGGATGTTTGGATAGAGAAATATTTTGATTTTTAATATATAACAATGTTGAAAGAGGATTATCTTGGTTGTCAATTTCTTCACCTGGTTTAGGATGCTGAGCTAAGTGAAAGGATAGGTCTCATCCCTTTATTGTTTTCGAAGTCATGATCATCAAATCATGCTCCTAAATTTTGGTAAACCAATGCACAAGTTTTCTTGAAAGATAAGTTTGTGAAAGCAGAAATTTGACAGCAGACAAAGGGACTTTTACCTGCATATGTTTTCCCAAAATAAAATGGCGAAATTTTTCTATAGCCTTGACAAGAGAAAAAACATGTTTCTCAATATAAGAATATTTGATCTCATCATCTGATAGACTTTGACTTGTGTAAGTTACAAGTTTTTCATTTTTTTGGTCATCACATTGTAAGAGGATAGCAAAAATTGCTTCCTCGTGGCATTGGTATATATGATAAAGTATTTTTCAAAATTTGGTTTCGCCAGAAATGGTGTGGAGTTGATTGCTTTCTTAATCCTAAGGAAACTATTCTCGACAACATATGTCCAAGAAAAAGAACAATCTTGATTCAGAAGATTATGGATTGGTTTTACCATGACAACAAAATCAGGAACAAACCTACGGACAAAATTAATAATGCTCTTGGAGGTGAGGGCAAGGAGTTTTATAATGACAATAATCCTCTCAGGATCTATGCTTATCCTTGAATCATAAACAATATTACCAAGGAGCTTTCCCTTCGTGACACTGAAAATAGATTTGGAAGGATTTAAAGAAATGCCAAATTTTCTGCAGCGGATGAGAACTTTTCTAAGATGGCCAAAATGATCCAACTAGTTTTTAGAATAAACAGTCAAATCATCAAGATAAACTTGGATAATCTTACCGATTAGATCGTCAAAAGATATCTGTATAGCTCTTTGAAAAGTGGCACCTTCATTAGATAAGCCAAAATGCATGCGTTCATAAGCGAATGTGCCCCAACGTGTGGTAAATATGGTTTTATACCTATTAGTTCTTTTTACCTTGATTTGATTATACCTGGAGAAACCGTCAAGTAAGGACATCATTTGAGACCCTCAAACCTGTTGTAAGATCATTTCCATATTAGGAAGTGAAAAATGGTCCTTGACACTTGCTCTATTCAATGCACGGAAATCGACACGTAATCTGATCTGGCTAGTAGTTTTCTGAACAGGAACCAGTTTTGAAACCCAATCAGGATACTTAACTGGAAATATTATATTAGCTTTCAACAATTTTTTCAATTCTTTTCTAATAGTGTCTTCAAGCGCAGGGTTAATAGGTTTTTGTTTTTGCCTAACTAGCTTTTCCCCTTACTTGATAGGAATGACATGTTGTATGAGAGAAATATCAAAACCACGAAGATCCTTGTATGACCATGCAAAAACATCTTGAAATTCATGGAGTAATTATGTGAATTTCTCTTTTTTTTCATCAGAACATTGGGTACCTATTTTAATGATCTTTGGAGATTCAGATGTCCCAATATTCAAGAAAATGATATCACCATTTTTCCTTTTTGACTCCTCTTCCTTATGTGTTTCCTTGTTGCTTACATCACTTGATGAAAATGAACTTTTGAGAGGAGTCAATCCTTTAGGAAATTTTTCATTTTCAATAGAGATGATTTATTTGGGCTTAAATGGTTTATTTTGTATGAAAGCGCAAATGCCTTCATCACTCTAGAAAAACTGGCATGATTCTACGTTATCAGGGATGTGAGGACGATATAGAGATTAAAATGTACAATCAAGTCTTTGAGGTAAAAGTTATCGGGTAGGGGACACTACAAAAACAACTAACCTATCGGAAATTAAATTAAGTTCCCTCTTAACATGAGTGATGTTAAATGATAACAGATTTGAAATCAACATCCAAACAACTTGAGTATAAAGTTTAAGTAACTTATTGCTTGGTGAATAAATCTTACATGCTAGATTCACAACAAGTTCAAAATCACCAAAAACTGTAAGGTGGCCACAACCAAGGTTATATTCATTTTTTATGCCTAACAATAAGGCCTCAAACTCAGTGACATTGTTTGTGCAAGCAAATTCCAACCTATAAAAGAAATTGTGGATTTTACCTATAGGATAATATAGAATGTTGCCAGCCCCATTACCTTCATTTGAACATGATCCATCGAAATGCATGTGCCATATGCCATCATCAAAATCAACTAGTTCAAGCATAGTTTCACCCTCATTAGAAAAGATAGAGTACACCCCCAAATCTTCTTCGAGATAATTTACATTAGGTTGGGGAACACTATCTATATACAGTGAAATTCTTCCTTCCCTAAGGACTATAATGTTCTTTTCGTTCTGAGGGATGGACAAATGTGTACCATCAAGTGAAAGGTATCCACCAGTTAAGGCTTACCAATCTCTTCCTAAAATAATTGAATAGTTACTCATTGACATATCAATTACTTGGATGTTGAGGGTTGTTCTTATCTCAGGATGTGCGCATAGAACTAAAGTTACATCCTTGATTTCACCTATAGTTGATTGTTGCAAACTGTTATAAGAGAGCATGCTTCCAGAAATTTTGTTAGTGCAAGATAAGCCAAGCTCTTCCATGATAATTTTAGACATTACACTTGGACCGGACCAACCATCAATTAGGAAACAATGAACTATTTTATCCATGATTTTTATTGAGATATAGAAAGGGGGGTTTTTTATAGGGTTCCTAAAATTGTTTACACCTATCTTATTTATTATTGAGTCCTCCTCCTTTGACTCTTCAAATATATTGACTATGGTAGAAATCTTACCTTCCATAAAGTTTTTAAGATGCTTATGTTGTCCTGGGAAAACAACCATGTCCAAAAGAGTAGCATCATCTTTGATATTAGCTAATTGATTAATGATATTATACTTAGAAGAGGGAAGAGGAGAAGACACTCCTTGATTATCCAAAGTTTTGACAACTTGTGTATCAACACTTTGAGAAGATGAGCTTTGGGTGGATAAAGTGCGAGGAAGGTCATATTTTCCTTTGGCAATGTAAGATTTATTATTGGTATTAATTACCATAACATCTTCTGATTCAACCCAATCTAAAACAACGATCATGGTATCGGGACTTTTTTCAAAGATCTTATCCCTAGAATTTCTCTTAACTTCACAAGTACTCTCCTCATGATTTTCTTCGCAGAAGTTACACCAACTGCGAGCCATTGTGGCCTTTGGCTGAAAATTGTTTTCATTAGTATTCCTAAAAGGCGCTAAGGAAGAAGAAGAAGCCCTAGGGGAAGAAGAAGAGGAATTTTCTTTTTGCTCGTAGGCTATCATCCTATTATTCATATCTTGCATGACTTTTAGGAGGGCAGACATGTATGTTTTCTTGACCAAGTATCCCTTAGGGAGACCCGTTATTTCGAGTTTCTCTTCATATTCTAAGCAAGTCTAAAGGGAAGAACCAAGATTTTCAATAGCCTTCTCTTTAAGTCTATGAGGATAAGGGGAAGGTAATGCATTATAATAATGCATGAAAGCAGACTGATTTTAAGGGAAGATTAGTTTGTGGATTTAATTATATAATTTGGTGAAGCGAAGGTTAAAAGATTTAATGGTTTCACCATCCTTATAGGAAATATTATTATATTCTCTTAATTGCTCAGCTGGACTCTTGGGTTTTCCATAAGTTGACATGAACCAATAAACCAATTCTTCCCAAGTGGAAAGGATTTTGGGAGGGAGGTCAAAAAATTCTGCTGCAGCTTTCCCTTCGAGAGATTTGACAAATAAACGCATGCAAATGTCGTTACCATTAGCTCCTATGTTATGACAAGCATTAGAAAATGTTACCAGGTGTTTGTTTGTAGTAACAATATCATTTCCCGAGAACCTAGGCAAATGATCTTTGAATTTTGGTAATGGGTGAGTGGTTGGTGCGAGATTTAAGGGAGAAGATACGTAACATGGGGTGGTCGTAGCATCTTCCTCAAATTGGAAATGTCCATATTTATTTATGACTTTAGCAGGATTGGTAGTGGATTGAATAGGGACTTGATGACTGTAGATACTACCAATCACTGATAAAGCATGAGGTTGCGAGGAGGAGGCACCTCCAATGCCACTACCGCTACCCGCAGATGTCATGTTAAAAGTGATAGGTATGGGTGATAAATATGAACTGGAAAAATCAGATAAAGTTTTCCTAAGAGCATTGTGTTGCATTGATAAGACAATTTTCCTCCTTCATATTTCAAAAATAAGGTTAGCTTCATGGGACAACCCTCTTCTCCTTCGAGAAATGTGAGGATTAAAAGACATGAAAAAAAATGAAATGAGAGATTATTGTTGATTTCTGGGTTGCCTTTGCCTGGCTTCCCAACATTCACGAATAGTTATGTCCCTTTCAATCACTTCTCAAGAGCATTCAAGTTCAGCACGAATACTAGCAGTTCCTAAAATAGTATTGAATAAAGTCAATGAAATGTTGGTTTGGTCATCAAGACCGTTTCCAATATTGGGTTGTCTCATAACATGTATTGTCATGGAAAAAATCAGTCAAAGAATAATCCGATAAAACAGAAAAATAAAATACAAGTGGGATACAATCAACTAGAGAGATATGGAAGATATCTCCAGTATGGTCACCAAATAAATGTTGAGGAAAAGGTATGAGTAACTTTACTCAAGCATTTTCATATCTTGTTGGGCTAAGGCAAGATAGTTGGGAATGTTACCCGATGTTTATAGCCTTAAAATAAAAGAAACGATCACTTAATCCACTTAATCCACAGGTATTAAGTACGAGGGACCAAGGTTGGTTATATATATATATTATATGTAACTGTGCAAAATAAACAAACTAAGCATAAATTACATGAGTATGTACATGGAGATAAAAGCAAAATATTAACCAAATCACCAAAATACACATGTGAGATTGAAATCAGAAATCTGATTTTTATATTGATTTCATTCTGAGATACAAAACTGAATTCTCTTTACAAACCCCTACGAGGGCAGGGACCAAAGTCAGATTTAGAAGCCTCTGATGGACACCGTGAAAAAACACACTGACAAAAAAATAAAATTGAAGCTAAATATCTGAATCAACTTGCCACAAAATGTTGTCACTTGACTATGCAAAATATTCTTTATCAGTCATGAAATTTAATTCATAAACAGACGAGAACACATAGATTGCCAAAGATAAATCATACACCTTTAAAGACAAGTTTCTGAAACATATGATTAAGTTTTGAATCATGTTTTCTTCAATAAGACCTTGTTGTCATCAACATGCTTAAGCCTTTTAGTAAACTCAGAATGAATGAAGAATGAAACTCTCACAAGTATAGAGCAAACCTTATAGTAGAAGTTCTCCCTCTATTATCTATTACTCCTTGTCTCTCCATTTCATTGAGATTTTATTCTTTGTCAATAAGTTATGGTAGTTCAACTACCTTTCTTTTGTTAGGCTTATTTAGCCTAACTAATTAGTTAAGACAAATAATTAATAATATATATAATTAAGTGACTATTTAAATAATAACTAAATAGGTGGGACCCCTTGTCACTCCAATTTTCATTTCTTTAATAATCACCAAAACATGAAGTATAATACCCTAAACATTTAATTCAAATATCTACCTTGTAACTCTCATCCTCATATTAATAATCAAATATCAACAAAATAGAACATGATTGTATCCCAAAAATAACATTATATCCATGTTGTCCAAAATTCTGTCTAAATATGTGTTTGTTGTCCAAAATATTGTCAAAATAAAAAGACTATTATCAAAAGAAAATAGCATTAACAACATTTAATAACAATATTTGTGTGAGAGGCATTTTGCCTCTTTTCACTGCTGCCACCTTTTGATCCTATTTATGATTTATCATGTGCAATACCCCTCAATCGATGGGAAGCTTATGGGTGGAATGCATTGATGATGTGTGAACAATCATCTTTGAGATGGAGATGATAGGACATAGATTCAGAGGAATCTTTGGATGACTTGGAGGGAGTGGCCACTCATTCTCCTGTATCTAGCTTTGGCTTGGGAACATCAGTGTTCATCCTTTTGCTCGCATGATAGGACTATACTAGAGAGGCAACATGATCAAATTGGGCATTTGGATTTAATGGTGGTGGAGGAGGGGGTAATGGCAATGACACAGTAGGCCAACCATTGTGATGAGCTAGAGGCGTATGCACAATTTATTTCCAAGCATCATTGGCAAGTGGTTATGGCTGCATAGACATATGAGGGGGGATGTGGATACCATAGAAGTTATGGCACGACTAGTAAGGAGGCCTCTCAGGTATAGGTTGCATAATTACTTGGCCAACTAGATTAAAAAACATATATTGGAAAAGTTTATTTAACTCTTGTGGATCAACGTCGAAATGTATCGAAAATCATGGTATTCTATGGCCTCTTTGCCAATTATTTCCTCTACATCTATTAGCACCTCTATTAGCACCTTTTTCATTGTTTCCTTTGCTAAAGAAATTCATCTTGAAGCAATATTCCAATCATTTTAGGAAAAATTATTAACAATCCATGCATCAATACTCTACCTAAATAAAATCAAAAGGTTGGCTCTATCATTCTCAACAAAAGCACATGCAATCCATCCATCAATACTTTTAAACTCAACAATCAATTTCCATTTGAATAGGAAGTGATAGGGCTATTGGGAAGATGGGGGGATTTGTAATGGGCAAAAAATGGTAGCATGGACGGGAAACAACCAACGAATATTGTTCAAGCAAACGCAAAGGTAATCTTCTTACAAAAAACAAAAATTGTATCCATATCCAAACTTCCAACATCATTCATCATCTAGTCCTTTTCCTTTCCTGTTAATCCTTTCTATTTTAAAATGAAATTCATAATAATAGAACGGGGGATGTTTTAAATGTATTTGGGAAGGCGGTGGACATATAATGAGCAAAAAGTGGGATAATGAATGGGAATGAGATGATCACTGTTATGTTGCATGAAATAATTGAAAATTGGCATTACTCACTTTTCCAAAAACTCTTCTATGTTAAATCCAAGACACAACAAATTTAATAGAGTTCAATATAAAACCCCATGAAGTTTCAGGACTGACAAACTTTACAATTTTTATTTCCCCTTTTTCCTTTTTCATTAGCATAGTGTTTTATAAGAGATTGATAATTAGAGTCATTCGAAACAATTAAGACCAGATTACATCGAGCCAGAATGGGAGGTTGTGAAAACAAACTTAAAGCCATAGACCTTTCACTATACAACATTTAAATCGCAACCCCAATACTTGTTGCATAAACAGACTAGGTTCAAAACCCCATGCGAAACTGGTACTCATCGTTTTTTTTTCAAAATCATATAACCTCAAAATCGACCAAACCCCATAGATAAATAACAAAATATCCAAGACTTCATGCATATAACCAGTGTTTCCCATTGTCGAGTCTGTTGATGACAAATTCTGTCAACAGTACTTAGCCGACAAAGCGTTGCCAAGCTCCCCCTCTCATTTCGCAATTGCTTGCACAAAGTCTTGTGCTCTCCCGCTGAGTTTTTTCTACACATTCAAAGAAAATGTCATTAAAGTATATTTTTTAGTTATGATGGAGATGGTTGGTGATCAATTTTTTAATTTTCACACAATACAGGCTCTCAAATAGTCATTGGTTTACTACAAGCAGTCGACAAAGATGATACAGTAATTGGTAAAGTTGTTGAGGTTCTGGAACAATCTCAAAAGTGCCCCCCTTGTTCACTTCCCGCATATTGTTTCGTTTCCATTTAGTTTGGGCCCCTTTTATCACCTTTGTTATCATACATACCAACATGTCCACACTCCAACTTTTCAAATGTTTTCCTTATACCATGACTTAAAATGTGTCCTATGCCAAAAGCAAAGTTATGATTATTATTTCATTGTTTGCCATTTTCTTTTCACTTGACTAAAAACACACAAAAAACAAAAGTATGTTATATTACAATGTCATTATGATCCTTTCCACTTGTATACTTATCCCACTTGGAGACTTTACTAAAAAACAAATTGTGGCCTAATCCTTATTTCTCATAAACGGATTTCATGTTAAACCACCATGTTATGTTCCTTCCAACATATACTAAGAGCTTCCTCTCATATTTTCTTAAAGGCAAGTTTTCATTCATAATACCTATTTCGAATACCAAGAAATGTGGTTTCAAACAAATAAACTCTATTATGTGAAGAATTAGTTCATTCGAAGATTCACCAATGTAGATACTTACTCTATTTTCAAGATAATGATGGGATTGCAACTCCAGTTGGAATTACAGTCTGAAATATTCATGGGTTGGCTCGATTATTAAAGGATGGATTCTTACTGCATCGAGAGGAGTCTCTTCTCTGAATTTTCGAGATTAGCTTTCAACATTTGGTGGATCAATTCTTTTGTTGAACATAAGGCATCTCTCTCAATGCAATTTAATAAAAAATTGTTAATTGGAAAAGGCAGACCCTTTGCACTAGACTTGATTGCTTCTTTATAAACATCACCTTTTACAAACTTATGTTTGAATATTTGCTTGATCCCAGAAGCGCAACCAAAGCTTTGATGACTCTGCCAGTTTGCAATGTATCCACAAAAAATTTGGAAATATGTTCCACTAAATATTTTGGGAATATTTACCAACTCCATATTGAAACGAAGGATTGGTCTGTCAGATCTGTAATGATCCATGGCTTCATCATATGTCAACCTCAAAAAAGAAACAGTGCGAAAGTTACAATTGAGTTGACTGGTCAGGAGTTGGTTTTGTTTGGACGTCATTAGGAATTTATTAGATGTTGCTTTGAAAACTGGACAAGCACCTTTCGATCCATCCTCTTTGGTCGAAGCTGAGGATTTGGATGTGTATGCTCCTAGGGATTTGCTAGTTGTCACAACATAATCATAGGCAGAATCGCGTATCACAGGTCAGAAACAAATTGAAAGAGTCGTTTTATATATTAAGCCATAGTTTCATCTAGAACATGCATCAACAATAGAGGGGATGATAATATCTTGCAACACATCGATAGCAAGACTTTTAGCTGACAAACATGGCAGGCGCACAATATTATTCATAGCTGGATTTCTGTATTTTCTCAGTGGTTGTGGAATGTCTCTTATACCAAACATTATGTACTCATTGCATTACGTGTTGTGGTTGGCGGTGCTTATGGTTTATTTACAACGATTTCCTCTTCTTATAGATAATACATCTCCTTCACATATTCAAAGGAAACGAGCAACGTTTCCACAACAAACAAATACAGAAGGAACTTTCTCTGGTTACTGTATGGTTTTTCAATTTTCTCGCAGGAATGAAACTAATGGGGGGGTTATGACAGTAGCGTTGATAGGCCCTCCAATTCTCTATGTGGCCTTATGATTGTTCGATATTCCAGAATCTTCAAAATTCCATGAAGAGTTTAGTAAACATGTGGATTAAAATATTTCAATTAACATTTATTTTAAAATATTTTAAAAACTGTCAGTTCCAACCATTTATCCCAAAACGGATCTAACTACTTCAACCAGAAATACCCTAACTACTCATCCAACCATTTAAAAGAAGCAAGACACAACCATAGAGAGGGGAATTTTTCTGAAGACAGAAATAATTTTAGGAGAAAATTTAGAGAAATAAAATTCTGAGAGAGAACTTTGGCAGAAATTCAGAGAGAGGTATGCTTGGAGTGTTGTGAGGACTGCTTAATTCCATTCTTCTTTTACATATTCAACAGGGATTGACAGAATCGTCGACAGTAGGGGGTCTTGTGAAGTAGCGATAAGGATAAAGCGAGGATGAGCTTGTTGGCCTTCATAAGGTGAATGTTTACTTGTTAGTTTGTTGTATTCAAGATCGATTTTATTCGACGCTAATCGATTTCTATATGTAGGTTTTTTCCTTGTGATTCGCCTTCATTGCTCCATTCCACTTCTGGCTCAACTTTCTTTTTTTCCCTTTTCGCGCTTGGTCTTTCTATTGTACATTGTTCTAGAGGGGCTAAAGATCATATACCTGGCCCTAGTCTATGCAGAGACTTGTTGGTTTCGGAAATTCGGGAGTTTGTATGGGAAGCATTTTAAATGAAAATCAATTTTTTTTCACTCTAAAAACTATTTCTTTCTTATTTCTTTAAAATCCTCAGTTTTCCTCATCTTTATTAATTTAACACTTTAAATTAAAAATATAAAAAAATTGTATAAATTCAAATTAATATAATTCACTGTGGTTACTAGATGTATATATATTTCTTTTTTAGTTGTTTTAAAGGTATAAGCTTTTGTTATTTTTATTTTTGTAATTAATTTTGTTTTAATTAAAAGAATGTTAAAGTAACAATCGTTTACACTATTTTTTTAATTAATGTTTCATATTTATTTTGTTGGTAGTTATTAAATCAAATTTTGTTTATTAAGTTAATCATTTAATCACTCACTTATGAATTAACCTTTTCCAACTTTTGTTAAGTTTTGCTTTTTGTTAAACAAATACAAACCAAATGTTTTTTATTTATTTGCATTTACTTTATTAGATTTAAATTTTGTTATTTTAAATGTATAAAGTTCACATAGAATTAATAGATTATAAAATCACATAAAAAGTAAATATTGTTAAAAAGTAAAATTATAAGGAAAAGGAATTCATGCTTGGACTGTAGGTTAGGGGAAAATTAGGCTAGAGTTCAATGCGCTTTCTTGTATGGGGCTTTAAGCCTGGGGTGATATTCTCGTCTCTTCTCGCCTAGCCACACGGGATGGTATTGTGAAGCAACGATAAGGATAAAGCGAGGATGAGTTTGTTATCCTTCATAAGGTGAATGTTTACTTGCTAGTTTGGTGTATTCAAGCTCGATTTTATTTGACGCTAATCAGTTTCTATTTACAGGTTTTCTCCTTGTGATTCACCTTCATTGCTCCGTTCCACTTCTGGCTCAACTTTCTTTTTTTTCCTTTTCGCACTTGGTCTTTCTATTGTACATTGTTCTAGAGGGGATAAAGATCATATACATGACCCTAGTCTATTCCTAGAGTTCAATGCGTTTTCTTATATGGGACTTTAAGCCTAGGGTGATATTCCCGTCTCTTCTCGCCTAGCCCCATGGGAGGTTGAAAATGTTGGTGTTGGGGACTCTCTAGTCCCTCAACGTCAACATATTTTTGGAAACCATACTGAGGAAGACCATTCAGTGGTTCATTCCTAGTTTTGTTTTAGTTCTTTCAATTTTATTTTTATTTTTCCTAGACCTCAATGTCTCAACCGATTGGAAGCTTGTTTGGTGGTTGTAACCCTGTGGTTTCAGCTACTAACCCTGGGAAAGTCATTCGCAAGTATGAGATTTTTGAGTTTGAATAAGACCTAAATAATTCCTCTTGGTTTGCGCCCACTCCCTTGAAGTTCGCTCACCCAGTCACAAATTCAAGAATCATCTAGCTCTCTTTCATGGTCATAGAATTGTTACGGTAATTGAACATCTTTGTGCATTTTCGAATGATTGCACCATTCTCAGAGTAAATAATAATGATAGTTGTATGTTGTTGTTTATGAATTCCCTTCAGGGCGATGTCGCCTCCTTATTTTCCAGCCTTCCTGATGGATGCATCTCTACATGGTTTGAACTTTCTTACTAGTTTACCTCTAACTTTGGGCATTTGGATAATCCTTATAATCATCTTAAAAGATTTAATCAGCGACATATTAAGGATAATGAACACATTCTTAAATTTAACCTTAGGTTTATCAAGTCATATAATTTAATTCCTACATTCATTCTCCCTACTAACTTAGGTGTCATGTTGCATTGCTACAAACTTCTACCTCCTCTTTACTGATGGTGGTTGGAAGAAAAGAATGTTCAGAATCTAGAGCTAGATCTATCCACTTGCCTTGACTTCGAAGAGCAAATCCGTAGAAAAGGTTACTCTTTTGGTATTCATCATCCACACAAGGATTTATCTTCTTTAATCCCTGTCATCAAGGGGTTACAAGATCGCTTGTTCTTTATTGAATCTCAATCTTCAAATCATGCTGGGAGTATATCTCGGGAGCCCTCTCTCTTAGGGACTATTTATGATGAATTCACTATTTGTGGTCAAGTGGATATGAAGAGGTTTATGATTATATCATGATGCTTAATGATCAATCCACCTCTCACCTCCCAGACATCACCCTTCTTAAACCTTATGGAAAAGCTCAATTCCAAGATCATCTGTCATCTCAAGCTTCTTATCCGCATGTATACGATGGAAATTTTGATTATGCAAATGAAGAAATCAATTCTAGCTATGTCAAACCAATTTATGATACATTTTTATTTGTTGATGATGCTAATGAGTGGTCAACACAAATTGATGAGGACCAACATGACTTTAATGATGCATGCGAGAAATCTTTTTTTGAAGATATCTATGAGTTCAATCAAGATCTTAATTTGTATAAAAATTTTGCTAATCCTTTGTTTCAATCAAAAGAGATTAAAGAACTTGACATCATCGAGCATGTCCCTCCTAGGTGCACTTTTTATTTCGATGATAATGATTATTGTAGGGACGTTCCTATGTTTTTTAATCCATGTTATGAATCTTCCTTGAATCATTATGACCATGTTCCTGATAAAAAGGTCCATAGATATTATACTAATTTGTTTGTTGAATTCATGGATCATCCATTTAATTTACAAACCCTAAACACTAAATCTTCAGTCAATACCTTTATCATTACTGGCAAAGCATTTGTTGGTTGGCATGTCTTGGAGGTTGGTGGTCGTTTCTTTTGGGTATTGATTAATCACATCTCTACATCGTACACATCTGTTGGTTGGCATTTTGGCAGTCCCTCCATGCACAAAATTGTCAAACTCATAAGATCTGCATGCAAAGAAGGTGATGCATTCCTTTACGCTAAATTTCATCCAACCCGAGTCCAAGATAATGGTTTATTTTCCTCTGTACATAAATAAATAAACAAAATAAAATATGTATATATATAATAATAATGATAAAATTTTACGGAAAGGGCAAGAATAGTTTTGGGTTTATTTTTTCGCTTTTATGTCTTTCGCTTTCCTTTTACTTTTACTTTTTTCCCTTTTTGATGATCAGAAGTGATGGAGCAATGATTGGAGATATTAAAAGGCATGCTATCTATATATTTTTAACTTATTGACCAAATGTGTTTTGGTGGACAGTGGACTTGCAGGTGGACCAAGTTTCTTTCCTTTTTCATAATCCTTCGCTTGTCTACCATGCGCTCGCTACACAAGGCACCCTCGCTCATCACAGTCATCAGTCCTATCCCCATATTCCTTCTTTCCCTTTCTCCGTCCCCTTCATTTTGAGATGCTTCCAACATACACGTTGTGGATGCTCAGTGTTAAACTTGGGTCTTTCCCTCTATGCACATCCATGACAGTTTTCTAGCCTTGTAATCATCTTGTCAAGATTCAAAGAGTTGTCCCTTCAGGTTATAAAACAGGACCAAACCCCTTCATACTTGCCACTTTCCATGAGTTATTCCACGAAGTCCCAATCCATGAATCCCTTGACCTCCATCGTGTCTCCCCCTATTGTATAACCTGGTCCACCTAACCCTATCGGCCTCTTCTTGTTCCACATCGAGTCACCCTTAATCCCGTCGTTACCCTTCCCTTTCCCTCCTTCAGAGAATCAAGGATTGTAAGTTTATTGTTTCAAGTTGCACGCCATTGTAAGCGACGTGCATCTGTTGGTTGGCATGTGTTGACAACGATTTTTTTCAATAGTACTTAGACGGCAAAGCGTTGCCAGGCTCCCCCTCTCATTTCGCAATTGCTTGCGCAAAGTCTTGTGCGCTTCCGTTGAGTTGCTGCAACACATCCAAAGAAAATGTCATTAAAGAATATCTTTTAGTTATGATGGATATGGTTGATGATAAATTTTTGAAGTTTCACACGATACATGCTCTCAAATAGTCATTGGTTTACTGCAAGCAATCGGAAAAGATGATATGGTAATTGGTAAAGTTGTTGAGGTTCTGGAACAATCTCAAAAGTGGCCCCCTTGTTCACTTCTTGCATATTGTTTCGCTTCCATTTAGTTTGGGCCCCTTTTATCACCTTTGTTATCATACATACCAACATGTCCACACTCCAACTTTTCAAATGTTTTCCTTATACCATGACTTAAAATGTGTCTTATGCCAAAAGCAAAGTTATGATTATTATTTCATTGTTTTCCATTTTCTTTTCACTTGACTAAAAACACAAAAAAACAAAAGTATGTTATATTACCATGTCATCATGATCCTTTCCACTTGTATACTTATCCCACTTGGAGACTTTACTAAAAACCAAACTTTGGCCTAGTCCTTATTTCACATAAACAAATTTCATGTTAAGCCACCATGCTATGTTCCTTCCAACATATACCAAGCGCTTCCTCTCATATTTTCTTAAAGACAGGTTTTCCACAATCTATAGGATTCGTTCATAATGCCTATTTAGAATTTTAAGAAATGTGATTTCAAACAAATAAACTCTGCTATGTGTGGAAAGGCACTTATATAACGCTTGGCTCCTAAGAGTAATGTTGGTACTTAATGCTATATATCATGTGAAGAATTAGTTCATTCGAAGATCACCAATGCAGATACTTACTGTATTTTCAAGCTAAAGATGAGATTGCAACTCCGGTTGGAATTACAATCTGAAATATTCATGGGTTGGATCGATTATTAAAGGATGGATTCCTACCGCATCGATAGGAGTCTCTTCTCTAAATTTTCGAGATTAGCTTTCAACATTTGGTGGATCGATTCTTTTGTTGAACATAAGGCATTTCTCTCAATGCAATTTAATAAAAAATTGCATGGTTTTTCTATTTTCTCGCGGGAATGCAACTAATTGGAGGGTTATGACAACAAAATTGATATGCCCTCCAATTCTCTACATGGCCTTATGATTGTTCGATATTCCAGAATCTTCAAAATGGCATGAAGAGTTTATTAAACATGCAGATTAAAAT
This sequence comes from Picea mariana, assembly GCA_032191745.1. Taxonomy (NCBI): domain Eukaryota; kingdom Viridiplantae; phylum Streptophyta; class Pinopsida; order Pinales; family Pinaceae; genus Picea; species Picea mariana. The sequence goes on from JASDQU010736186.1 coordinate 188,730, forward strand.
ATTTCAATTAAGATTTATTTTAAAATATTTTAAAAATTATCAGTTCCAGTCGTTTATCCCAAAACAGATCTAACTACTTCAACTAGAAATACCCTAACTAATCATCCAACCATTTAAAAGAAGCATCCACGGCCATAAAGAGGCGATTTTTTCTGAAGACAAATAATTTTAGGAGAAAATTTAGAGAAATAAAATTCTAAGAGAAAACTTTGGCAGAAATTCAAAGAGAGGTATGCTTGGAGTGTTGTGAGGACTGCTTCATTCCATTCTTCTTTTACATCTTCAGCGGGGATTGACGGAATCATCGGCAACATGGGATCTTGCGAAGCAGCGATAAGGATAAAGCGAGGATGAGCTTGTTGGCCTTCATAAGGTGAATGTTTACTTGTTAGTTTGTTGTATTCAAGCTCGATTTTATTCTATGCTAATCGGTTTCTATATGCAAGTTTTCTCCTTGTGATTCGCCTTCATTGCTCCATTCCACTTCTGGCTGAGCTTTCTTTTTTTTCCTTTTCATGATTGGTCTTCCTATTGTACATTGTTCTAGAGGGGTTAAAGATCATATACATGGCCCTAGTCTACGCAGAGACTTGTAGGTTTCAGAAATTCAGGAGTTTGTATGGGAAGCATTTTAAATGAAAATCGATTTCTTTTTCACTCTAAAAACTATCTCTTTGCTATTTCTTTAAAATCCTCAATTTTCCTCATCTTTACTAATTTAACACTTTAAATTCAAAATATAAAAAAATTATATAAATTCAAAATAACATAATGCACTATGGTTACTAGATGTATATATATTTCCTTTTTTAGTTGTTTTAAAGGTATAAGTTTTTGTTATATTTATTTTTGTAATTAATTTTGTTTTAATTAAAAGAATGTTAAAGTAACAATCCTTTACACTGTTTTTTCAATTAATGTTTTATATTTATTTTGTTGGTAGTTATTAAATCAACTTTTGTTTATTAAGTTAATCTTTTAATTACTCATTTAGGAATTAGCATTTTCCAACTTTTGTTAAGTTTTGCTTTTTCTTAAACAAATACAAACCAAATGTTTTTTTATTTATTTGCATTTACTTTATTAGATTTAAATTTTCTTATTTCAAATGTATAAACTTCACATAGAATTAATAGATTATAAAATCACATAAAAATTAAATATTGTTAAAAAGTAAAATTATAAGGCAAAGGAATTCATGCTTGGACTGTAGGTTAGGGGAAAATTGGCCTAGAGTTCAATGTGCTTTCTTGTATGGGGCTTTAAGCCTGGGATGATATTACCATCTCTTCTCACCTAGCCCCACGGGAGGTTGAAAATGTTGGTTTTGGGGACTCTCTAGTCCCTCGACGTCAATAGGGTCCCTCGACGTCAATAGGGTCCATACTCTAACAAGTATCAAAACCAGAGTTCGAATTCACTACTACCATATATTGGATACAAAACCAGGTCTAGGCAAACATAAGGGAGAAACATTAATAAGGGGTTTGCAAAGCCATTTAACCATTTATTTCCACAACTGACTTTCCACAGACCTCCTATGGTGGTTGCAAGGCAAATACTCATATCTCACATATGTTTACAAACGGTGGAAAGATGATCCGAAAAAGCTACAAGTATTCCAAGGAAATCACATTATGTAATAATCACCAAAACTAGACTATTCTTTTATTTCATAGAGGAAACCCTTCGAACTTTAATCACTAGAGATGAGTGAAACCAAAAGTATTTATCATAATTCTTTGCCCACATTCATAAAAAAATAAGAAACATTCATTATGGGCGTAACACAACATATATTTCAAACATAATGAAATATCGAACATCATTCCCAACTTGAAAGGTTTAAACACCAAAAGGAAGAAAAACCCACTTAAATAAAATTTGCACGGTCGTACATCCATTATAATCTTCGGAAAACAAACACACTATGTAAGAAAATCTAAGAGCCAACATCATGATTGTATTCGGAGCAAATGGAGAGGTAAGAATCAACATACATGTGAGGAAAATGCCAGAAAGCCAACGAGCACCAATATTCCTTCAATGGTCGAGCAAAACGAAGGAAACACCAGCCAAAACAATTGACACAGGCACAAATAAATTGAAGGTGGTGAGCTCGAGGTAGGGTAAGGACAATGTGCATTAATTTCACATCGTTTCCCACATTAATTGTCACCCACCCCAACTAGTATGGAGCGCACCCAACCGCCCATAACATTTTCACAAAGCATATAGTTAACCATATATATTGAATTCACCACCAAAATATTACTTCCATTTGCCAAATCGAATCGACCTCCCCACATTAATCTCATAAGTCTTATAAGTATGTTCAACACTTAGCACCAAAACATGTCCCACATTTCTTACTAATGAAGGATTGTCATTCCATAAACATATCAATTTTTCACAACATATACAAGCATACCATAAGTGGAATACAACATAACTATATGAAAAAATATATCTATAGCTAGGATGAACCAAGATGCTTATAAAAACAAACATTTTCTTCCTCCTTTTCTTTTTAAATCAAATTGCTAGAGCACCCATCATTCACCCGTTTTACATAAAAAGTGGCTTGAATTTTTGGGTTATTCTCAAACTTGTAGAATCATTTTTGCAAGGTAGTCATTAGCACAAATTAGAAGAGTATCTTTCATCATTATTTGCATAAAGGGGTCCCACCTATTTATTATATTATTAAATATATATAAGTAATAAGGCATTGCAACCCATTTGCAGGCAGGGATTCCATGTTGCACTTTTGGGCGTCAACAAACCAAGTTGGTCTCTTCCTGGTCACTACAACGATTTTGGGTAGGCTATGTTGGCTCTACTAACTCTTACTGGTGATATCAAGAGTGATCAAATGAACTAGGGGAATCTGTACGGTCACCTTTGGAGCCTTCTGCTCCTTACAATCAATCTCTATATGAGATACTATGTATCCCGCAAAAGTACCCTTCTTGCCAGAAGGTTTTAACTTCTTCATCTTCTCTTTTGGTACATGGATGTGTACGGTCATGTGCACGGCTTTATGTATGGATAGTCTGTTACATGTCTTAGCTAGAGACTATCTAATATGTTTCCTCCTGCAACCATCATTATAACTCCCTCTCAAGGCTATCACCTATGACCTGCAGTCTAGCTGTTGTTGTCCCATTTGAGTTGTCATATATTTTTTCCTCCAACTCTTGGGCTTCCTCTGAGTGCACTATATCTAAGATCCCTTTGGATCTACTGTCACTGCTTGGGTAAATGTCCTTTTACCAAGTGTATGTCTCTTGCAAACACCTTCATATTATATACAAGCACACCATTTGACTTTGTCTTCTAATATGAGACATTGCATTAATAATAAAAGGTTAGAAATCTGAATTAGATGGTTTAATGTCTAGAAAAATGTCAATAAGCCTAAAACCCTAAAAATTCAATTTTGACAGAAAGTCAATCCGACAAGTGCGGTAGGTGGGCTAGAGTAGGGCAAGTTGATTAGTGATGGAGTCTGTCCCAATTGATTTTTCATAATAATTACTCAACAATATTTACAAATAAAATTGTGCAGCAAGAGATCTCATTAATGTGGCAAATCTCACGATCTTCCTTCCAGCGATTAGACTGTTCTGAGGGAAGCCTGCTCTGAAACCATGTTAGATTTTCATTAGTTTTGTTAACATTAGATTTACCATAGCATTTTTATCTTCTTTTAACATTCGATAATCATATTCTAAAATATATAAGTAGCAGATAAACAAGCACAAGAGGACACAAATATTTATCTTGGGAAAACCCCAAACTCGGGGAAAAACCCAGCCAAATTTTCTTAGAGATAATATTCCAATACAACCATGAACATACTCTAATCACAAGAGCAAACCAACAATGAATAAACAAATACTTATCTCTTCTTCTTGTCAAACCCTAGTGAGGGTAGACAACTGAGTCGCACAAAACTGGCGCAAGACAGGTACATCACTAGTGCACCACAGAACTAGCACAACTGGTAAATATAGTTGCAGTTGCTACTACAACTGCAACTGCTACTACAATTGCTACTGTAACTACAACTGCAACTAGCACGAAGAAACTGGGCAGCGGCACACAACCTTAGTGCAACTCTTCCATAGGTATCACACAAGAGACATCACCAAGAACCACCAAGAATATCCTTCCCCAAGTGCGACACACTCTCCAAGAGAACCAGAAACCATAAATAGCGAAACTGCAGCTGTAACTATGTAGTGCACATTGCAGAAAGAGAATTGTGTCGTTGTACAAATGAACTAACTCGGACTTGTATTTATACTAATATGGGCACCTGTCTAGGGTCGACTTCCTATTCTGGATCTTTATTATTTCTGTGGGCCGACTTCTCTTCCTAGAAATTATATTTCCACTTTATTATGATTTCATGTGGGCCGACTTCTCTTATGTGGTCTTCTATTTTACTTTATTCTTTTATGGGGTGTTCTTCAATTGTTTAATGATCTTCCTTTGACTTCTTGGAATCTTATTCTTCTCTAAGAAAAGTTGCCCAAGAGGATCTTCCGGGTTTTGTTTGGGTTCTATTTTGGAATTGGTGGGCCTATTAGTGGGTTTGTTCCTAGTGTTGGCTTTGATATTTTGGTTGCATGACGACATTGTTTGACCATTAGAGAAATGGTGGCTCTGGGTAAGCGGGTAGTCATGACAAACATGGTAAGCAATGATCAAGAGGACGTGGAAATGCAAGAGGACGAGTTTTTGGAAAAACAGAGATTACTCATTTCAATTAATACTCTTAATTATACGGTCTCATTTGTCTTGGACACATTGGTACATCACCAAGATTTGGTGGGTTAGCTTCAAGATGAGGTAGCCACTATGAGGAGTCAATTAGAAGCAATTCAATAGAAGTTTGCCCCAAGGGAATCTTGCTTAGGGGAATTATGATTCAGTTACAGTTAATGGTTGCTCGTCCAAGAAGGAGGTGTCTGTAATCCCAGACCTGAATTATCCAACGACATCATTTCTGCAGTAGTATTAGATTTAGGAGAAACATTAGAGATAGGATAGGAAAATGGATGCTTGGTGTTTTGGATAAACTTGAATTTTGTGTAGGTATTTGGTTTTCTTTTTTGTGCTTAGCAGTCTAGGCTGCACCCCTTTTATGAATTAAAATCCTCCAGTCGTTGTGAAAAAAAAAACTTTGTAATGAGAGTTGAGGTGGACTAATAAGACTTCTTTGTTGCAATATGCAATCAAACATCACCAATGCATGTAAACGTGATTATTCTAATTTTGGACAAGGAAAGAACTAAACAAAGACATAGATGTTGGACACCTCCTTGTTAAACATCCTTCTAAGAAACCTATCTGCCAATGATCCTATTTGTCCTAACTCATCTACTCTCAATAGAGAAGCATTATATTTCTCAATGGACATGGGAAGGACTATATTCAAGATGTTGTTTATTTGTGAAAGCTTGAAATACCAAGAAGTATATATTGAGGAATATTTGGTCCAAATTGTCTTCACTTTCCCCAACTTTCTCAATACAATATTCATTGTCATCAACATTGTTGACATTGTATATCTAATTTTATTTTATATCACCATCTCCCTGAGAACTCTTTGAATGGGGTTTCTCCATAAATTCTTGGGATGTTTTATTGGCTTATCAAACAATTCCAAAAAAAAAACCATTTTTTCATGTACAATTTCCTATATTCTTTCATCGAATTCTTCTCCATGTTAGAAGATGATCCCATCAACTTTTGAATATGTGCATAGGACGAAAGGATTTCAAAAATAGAAGATGAATTCACAGATAATCCTCTAATTTTCATAGTAGGATGAATTGGTAGATGATCCAATGTTTCTTTTTCTCCCACTTGCCCAATTTTTTTAATGGATTCTCATATACCTTTTACCTTTCATTGTGTGCTCCACTAATTTTGTCCTTAGGGTATTCCATACAACACATGGAAATGTGCATTAGATCACTGGTCTTTAGATGTCCTATGGATCAAAGGCTTTGAGCATGAGTCATAGAATTTTTAGAATATAGTAGAGTGTACATGTTCTTTCAATCCCTTTAGCTTTATGACAACGTTCCTTCAATGCCTCTCCCTAATAGAGATTATTTTAAGATCACTACATTTGTTTTTGTTGTGTTCCATGATATTTCTCAATAATAATGTGCACAGGTATGTAAACAATATATTACACCATTAAGTAATAACCTCTTAGTGTGTGGAACAACCTGCTTAGATGATATTGGGATGAAGAATAGATATTAGAATGTGATACATTTTTTCTTCTTCGATGATGGGATATGGGATTCATCAGCATTATCCCATAACCACAGAGTAAGTATTGAAGTAAGTTATTCCAATATTTATGCACCACCCTTACAGAGTAAGTATTGAAGTAAGTTATTCCAATATTTATGCACCACCCTTATTAGAGCCTTTGCACTAGTATGATAGAGACAAAATAATTAATTTAGGGGAAACCAAATTACAATCCCAACAATATTTTTCAACAAATTCAAAGAGAGTTTCAAACGTCAAAAGATATCTTGAATTACTTTTCAATAGGAATTTACTATAACATAGCTTATTTGAGGGAAGCGACCCAAAAGATAAAAGGGAGCCAAGTGTTATGAACATACATATTCAATTTGTTCCTAGATGCACCCAAAAGATACCAAAGGAGTTAAGTGATTTCATTGTAGGATCAAACTCCAAAACATTATTACCTTGGAAATGAAAAAATATATGCTTTTCACTCTAAAGTAGAAGTGGGTTATTATTGGCATTAGGCTGACACATTCTCATTTGTTACTTAATTGAACACTTCCATTTGACCTATGATGATAGAGTAGTGTAAGTTTTGGAAGGCATGATAGTTGGGTGTGAGTTACTATGGCTACAAAGATATGGAGTGATTCATTGTTTTAATAAAAATAAAATCGTAGTTGTTGGCTATACATGTGAAGTGGAAAAAACCATTGGAGATGGTCTTTGTTGTATCAACAAGACCTTTACCTCCTCAAAAGTTATTATATTTTATCCATTAAGCATTTGGATATCTTGAGCATGCCAAGTCTCTACAAAGGCAACTATTTTCCCATTCCAATGCAAGGTGAAAAACCAATTTAAAACCATTGGATTTGTACACATTCAACTATGCTAATTTTCACTAAATTTCTTATGTAGGTTAAAATAACAACATATTTCTTCAATAGTTTCACTCGTCTATTAAACATGCTTATGGATAATAACTAGAAAGAGAAGCAACAATTTCACATACTCGATTACTCTAGGAAAGATGAGATAAAGAGCAAGGAAAACTTAGCAGACCCGGATTCCTTGATGACAAGGACAATGTTTTTGTGGACTCTTAGTATTAGAGAAAAAATTAAATAAAAATCAGCTCTTTGAAACCATGGGAACCTTTCTTGATAATACGAGTAAAAAACCTGAAAACTATTAATCATACTAGTACAGGCAAGGTGTTGCATCTTGAACAAGATATAAACCCATATATTCATAATGGCTTGTCATTGAACAAAATAAGATAAACATTAGATAAGCATCCCATGATAGAGTCAATCTTAAGCAAGGTTAGAGTTTTTTGCTTCCTCCCTAGGAGGATAGACGTGTGATGCAACTTTGTTTCTATTTCTGCAAAAGTTTACATGTCCAATATGATTGTCCTTTATAAACTTTTTTATCCTCAAAGGAGAATGTTGAATCTGAAGCCTAATAACTATTGTGAAATTATGTGGTTTGCCTGTGAAGGGATTCTAAAGTTGAACGTTGAACTTCATGCCACTTTTTCTTACCCTCATTTGAATATTGCAGTTAATAGCTTTCTTTTGATTAAGCTTTTTTTCTTTCCTTTTTTTTCTACACTCTTTCTTGCCTACAGCAGACTTTGAGACTCTATAGCTAAACCTAATAGCACCTAGATCTAAACTTCTTCAACGGAAATACCTTCAAAGAAGCAGTGACTGGAAAATTTATTACATGGTATGCAATAACAATTCCGGGACATCATTCACCCAAATAAGCAATCATTTGCCAAATGTATACCAAAATTTTTCCAAATGCGAGGGAGTGATTAAGAACAAAAATCAATGCTCGTAAGCAAGAAAAAGTAGTCAAAGACAAATATGAAACGATTGCAAAGATACCACTCACAGGGAGAGAGGATGTTACCAATTTAACACGAAGTTCCACTGCATCATCCATGGCATCTACAACACCTTATATGCCATATGGATCACTAATCCAACACAACAAACATTTAAGCTTGGAAGCCATTGGAGCCAAATGAGTTGGATGATGTTTATGATTTTTTCATTGGTTGTGATGTCTCTCTTAACATTGTTAAAAGCCAATTATTTTGGGACATGTTAAAGAAGGTCGTGCATTTCAGTCCCACATACCTTCCATGCCTAGAGTCTTAGGATCAAATAAGTTGGTGAGAAGAAACATAGAATGGAGGGAATATTAAACTTGTAAGGGATTTGTGGGCCATTTCTAAATGCACTCTGATGAGTGATGGTTGAATGATTGTCAATTTAGACCCCTTGTGAACACATTTGCTTGTTGTCTTCAACGAGTTATTCATTTGTCCACCCTTCACTGTAAAAGCAAAACAAACACCGTTGAGTATTTATTTTAGATATTGAAGAACACCAACTTATCCATAGGAGAGGACAATTTAGTCCAAGTTGTCATTGAAAATCCATCCAATTGTGTTTGTGTTGATGAGATATTGTTGGAGCACTTCCCTAGATTGTTTTGGACACTTTGTGTAGCACATTGTATAGATCTAACCCTCCATAACAATAGTCAAATGGGTTGGAAGAAGGAAAAAATATCTCATGCAAGACAAAAGGTGAAATTCATCCTTAGTCATCAATGGAATTTCAGTATATTTAAAATGAAACTAGAAATCTATTCAAAGTCAGTGACACTAAGTTTTCCACCAATTTCTAATTGCAGAGGGTGGTAGAGAGAAAATCCACAATGAGGTCATTTGTATGCAATTGAGAGTGGGTGAGTACTCCTTTGTCAAGCACAAAAGGTGGCAGACCAGTAGAGTATACAATCTTCAATGAATTATTATGGTCATGTGCAGAAAAATTATCTCTATTTGTGAACCTATTGTACAAATTTTGAAGATGGTTGATTCTAACACTGCATGCATGGGTTTTCTATACGAGAGCATGGAGATGACAAAAGAACACATTGAAAATGCATAATAACGATCAATCACGGTATAAACCAATATGGGACATTGTGGACAATAGGTGGTATACGTTGTGCAATCCATTGCATGTTGAAGGGGTTTTCCTTGAACCTAATTACATTCATGTATCCAAGGATAGATATATTATGGAGGAATTTTATAATTATATGGAAAGGATGCATATAAATCCCGAGATACATGACAACTGTAATTAATATCATATAGGGAAGAGAATATCAACAAGAAGCCATTACAAATACATCAAGAGTATCATCTTACATATCCATAATCACATGGACAAGGATGACGTCTTGCTTAAAGATATTCTAGATGAGCGTCAATGCTGAGAATACCTCCATCATGAGTCGATTAACTAATGTTAATGACAATGGTGGAGATGAGATCACCAATGCACCTTGAGATAGCTTTGGCTCCTCGTTTATGATCATAATCATGATATTTCAACTTTTATTTGTAATTGTGTATTAAACACTTAATCCTTATACTCAAATTTAACTTTTTGACATTTGATGCTCTCATGATTTGAATTATCCTCATTCGACATGGTATCTTATGTTATGATTCTGCATTGTTTTCCTAGCATTACTTTGTATTCCTTTTGTTGGAGGAGTTCATGAAAGGTTTCTCAAGCTCTTTGGGTCTACAACTACTTCATCTATACATAGCAGCCCACCATTATTATGTAAATTGTTTATGGGAGAAAACCTATGGCCTTATGTTTTTGCAATATTGAAATCCATTTGCAACTTTGACAACATGATTGAGAATAGTTTTTGAAGGGGTCTCTAAGCTTTTCAATAAAGCGAGTCCTTGGCCAAAAAGAATAATTGACTTTAAATGGGAGGTTTCGGTACTTGAAATGTTGAAACTAGACATGTAAGACTTTATGATATAGTCAAATGCTTCTTTAAAATAGTTGGAACCTTTTAATAGATTCATCCCTTGGTGCACTAGGATGTTGATCTATCACTAACCTTGCCATGCGAACATCCTCAAATATTTGTGATGTACACTACAAAAAAACATTCTCTTTATTGGTTAAGAAACAAACTAAAACCTATTTTACATGCTGACATTGTGCAGATTGCAATCATGAGTGTCAATTTTGAATTTCTAAAATTTTGAAGAAATGACATTTTTGCATTAGTAAGATATATATGTTGATGATTTTGTAACATCGGGAGGTATTCCCACATTAGCCTTGGTGTCAGGCATGTGGGAATCTTTGCTGCACACACATTGCATTTTTCATTTTGTGAAAAACCCTTTTATATGGAGTTGGTGCTTGGAATTGTGTTGTTGGGGCTTCATACCCAACTTTGAGGAATATACAATTCTAATTTAATGTTGAGTTTAAAAGGGGTTCCTAAACCCACTCGTTAGACTCCTATAAAAGGAGAGGCAATGTGGGGAGACATTGTGACATTATGGAGTTGGCATAAGTGAGTAAGCACTTGTGCCAAGGAGATTGGGAGGCAAAATTTCAGCAATGAAATTCTTCACTTTGACAAATTTGTCCTAGGGTTTTTGTTCTTCTTTTTTGAATTTTTCAACCAAGAGAGATAGGTCACATGTGTGAGAGGAGTAACAGAAGCAGGTCATACAATCCATACAAGCGATGTCAGCAGACTGTACAGTCCGTACAAGCGACATTAGCTTCTGTACAGTCTGTACATGTGATGTCAGCAGCTGTACAACAAATTTGTAAGTTGGCAGGAGTTTTCTAGAATTTGTTAAAAGTTGTAATTTCGCTGAAGGATTGTTTTTGTCCTCGGATATTCTCAATTTGAAAATTTTACCGAACATAAAATTTGTGTCTCATGTGTATGGATAATCTCTCTCTGATCTGTGTTTCCGTTGTAATTTTCTGTCATAATTTCAATGTAAAATTATTCAGTGATAACAACCCTAATTTACTATTTGAGATCACTTGGAAGTAATTTTCAGATTTGAAATTGAATGCATTGAATTGCCATGAAAAATTGACCTGGTATCAGAGCATATGCTATAGAGAGAGAGGGAGTCATCTCTTGAAATGTAGTGGCTGCATATTTTTGTTGTTGCGTATTTGTGTGGCTACAGATTTTTGTTGCTACAAATTTTTTGTTATGGGCAGGTCACAGTGGTGAGCACTCTTAGAGTGGAGGACAGATTGGATGGGGCCACTAATTTATAGGCCTGGAAGGTTGGGATCCTTTTGTTCTTGGACGAGAATGATCTCAAAGATTATGTTGAGATGGTGATTTCAGATCCCATCGATCCACGGGAATTGGCAGCCCATAGGAAGAGGAAAGTGAAGGCCAAGCGAGTGTTGTTGGATTCTATGAAGGATCGCTTGATTCCCCACATTTCCAAGAAGATAGCAAAGGATATGTATGATGCTTTGGTGGGCTTATACCAAAGGGCGAATACAAGCCGAAAATTTGTTTTGAGGCACCAACTCTGATCTGTTGAGATGTCCAAATTATATACAGTTGCTAGCTACCTCATGAGGATCACTCAAATTCATGATCAACTTGTAACCATTGGTGAGGCAGTGGATGACACAGAGTTGGTGAATGTGGCATTGAATGGTTTTCTCAGGTCTTGGGAACCATTTGATAGACTATGGATCGATTGCATCTAGGAGGGGGCTCAAATAGAGTCCAGGAATGGCAAGCAGAGAGGTATCAATGATGAGAACCTGGCCTTAGTTGCTCACACTAGGAAGGACAGAAGAAACGGTTCTCCAAGAAAAGAGGCATCTTCAGAACAGAGGATGAAGGACCTTAGCAATGTCAAGTGTTTTGCTTGTCATACGCTAGGTCACTATGCTACATAGTGTCCACAACAGAAGAAAGGGAAAGGGAAGCAACATACATCATCGGTAGAAGTGGACGAGGTTGCAGACATGCTTCAAGGGGAGTTCTTATTAGTCTCCTCCCTTTCTGGTACCATTTCTAATAATGGGACTTGGTTGGTGGATAGTGGAGCCACGTGTCATATGATAAGAGCATGATATTTGTCCGAGAGCTTCACAGAGTCCGACTCAGATTTGCATGTGGAACTTGGTATGGGTACCAAGCATGCAGTCCAGAGATCTTGAACAGTGTCATTTTGGATGGAGTCAAGAGATGTGTTGAGAGTGACAAATGTGTTATGTGTGCCAGAACTCAATAGGAGTGTGCTTTTAGTCTCAACGATTAAGAGGAAAGGATTTGATGTAGTGTTCTAGGATGGACAGGTGTTGATCAAGCCCAGAGGATCTAGCTCAGACACAACAATGGTTCTTGGAGTTAGAGAGAGCAACTTGTATAAGCTAAAGGGGAAGCCTATGTGAGCTATGGCATGTAGCAGAGTGGCAGAGAACAAGGAGCGAGTAGCTCCGAAGATTGTGTAGACTTAGAGGGAGTCAAACTTCAGAGAGAGTCAACGGGCTCAAAAGGAGAGTTAGTTGTCCAGAGGAAGTCAACCTTCAGGTTCAGGTGGGAGAGATGTGTCTTCCAAGACTATCAAGAAGGTGTCATGGGTTGAGATGGCCAGGAAGGATGCTCAGAAGCAGGAGGCTTCTAAGAGCAGGGTGTCTTCCAAGAAGGGTCCATGTCATACAACGACATTTGCTTTGGTGTTAGAGGGAGCAACTGTGGTAGCAGATCTGTGTGGGAGGTAGAGCCACTTCCAATGTGGGAGATAAATCTACTTCTAGGTGATGGTAGATGGAATACATCCCTCGCTAAGAGAGAGTGTTGATGTTTTTGTAGCATCGGGAGGTATTCCCACATTGGGCTTAGTGTCGGGCATGTGGCAATCTTTGTTGGCACCCACATTACATTTTTCATTTTGTGAAAAACCCTTTTATATAGAGTTGGGGCTTGGAATTGTGTTGTTGTGACTTCACACCCACATGTTGGGACTTCACACCCACTTGGAGGAATAAACAATTCTAATTTAATGTTGAGTTTAGAAGGGGTTCCTAAATTCACTCATTAAATTCCTATAAAATGAGAGGCAATGTGAGGAGACATTGTGACATTATGGAGTTGGCATAAGTGAGCGAACACTTGTGCCAAGGAGATTGGGAAGCAAAATTTCAGCAAGGAAATTCTTTGCTTTGACAAATATGTCCTAAGGTTTCTGTTATTTTCTGAATTTTTCAGCCGAGAGAGGTTCCATGTGTGAGAGGAGCAACAGAAGCATGCCATATAGTCCATACATGTGACGTCAGCAAGTTTTACAGTTCGTACAAACGACGTCGACGTCCGTACAGGTGACGTCACCATCCATACAGTTTGTACAGGTGACGTCAGCAGGTTGTACAATAGATTTGCAAGTTGGAAGGGTTTTCCGGAATTTGCTGAAAGTTGTAATTTTGTTGGAGGGTTGTTTTTGTCCTCATAAATTCTCCATCTGAAAATTTTACTAAACAAAAAATTTGTCTCACGTGTATGGATGATCTCTCTCTGATCTTTGTGTTTCCGCTATAATTTTCTGTCATAATTTCAGTGATAACAACCCTAGTTTATTGTTTGAGGTCAAGGTCACTTGGAAGTGATTTTCAGATCTGAAATTGAATACATTGAATTGCCCTGAAAATTGACAGTATACTCTCGAATTTTTTCCATAGATTTTTGCCAAATGGTTTTTTCCCATATCGTACCAAATTCAAATTCAAACTTGGTACGTATGCATTGAACAGTTATATTACCTTAGAAATAAAAATCATTAACATCAAGGAACAAGAAGAGGTATTCTAAAAGTAAAACTAGACACTTTCAATCACTGAAAAGCCTCTGAAGACCTAGGACCTTCTAATAAAGTTAGAGAGATAGCCAAGTCTTAGCCCCACATGTTAGATGTTAGGTGAGGAGCCACCCCGATATGCACTTAACAAAGCCATTCAACAACGAACTTTAAGCCATATAGAGCAGTTTAGCTACCTTATAAGTTTGCAAACATTTGCATGCATGGCATGGTACTTTGGACTACAATATGATCTGGCGATGAAGCATCTGATATCTGGGAACACATACAATATCTGCCCTCTAAATCTGTAGGCACTGATTAGACTAAACCCAAGGGAATATTCTGTCCACACAACAGCAAGCAAGAAGCCTTAAGTCTCAAGATTCCAGCATCCTCAGAAACCAATCACTAGACCCCACAAACTAAAGTAAATATATTTGTCAGAAATTCATCTAGCCTTTCAATGATTTATATCTAAACCTCATCAGGGGAATTCATAAAAAAATTGTCACAATTTGTTCAAATTTATGAAAAATATATTTTTCAAAGACACTCTAATAGAGGCATCCATGTCACACAATCTAATGTTTAGGTTGTCTACTTCAAAGTAGGCATAATACAGATGAGCGAAGAAAAAATATTTCACATAATAGGACTCATTCTCTTGAAAAAATCCATATGACCAACTTCGGATGAGTGCAAGAATGAGAAGCATATTTTTTTTAAGTTAACATCATTTGGGGCAAAGAACCCAATTACCTCATAAACATTAATTCAATTTCACTATATGCCACCCATAATGGTCTCAAGTATGAGATTGTGTCTTAACTGCCTTCAATTGAACATCAAAATACATAACATTCACCTATGGACCATATTGTCGAAGGGTGCAAAATGTTCCTTAATAATACTCCACCTAGAAGCTAAGATGAAAATCTGAGACACATTCTCTCACCGAGGACTCTTCTCAATTTGGGTTCCTGATTTAAGTCTAACCCAATCTTGCTTCCCGTTGAAGAACCTACAAAATAAGAACAAACCAGATCATCGAGCATGTCATACAACACTATTAAATCATTCACCATGAAGTTCCTTAAAACAGAGCACTAGAAAATATGATCAAGTCTGTAATGTATTAGATATATAATCTATCCTAACAAAGGCCTGAGTACTTATAGTTACTGCATAAACATTTATATTCCACCATTACAATGCCGGTTATGGCTAGTTAGATGAGCTACGGTGCATAGTTCAAGTAAACCTCAGTAGGGATTGGCTTGTCCTTATTTTTCTGATTTTTTAACCAAAACAATATAAATTAGGCAACAAATAATCTATTTAGATTGGTTCGCATATTTTTCATAAGGAGTTTATCGTGCCATTTGGAGTAAGCGGTTCAGTAAAACACTCTGCTTGCTGTAAGACGGGATATGAAATGACATGGAAGTGAATAAGTATGTCACAGAGTACTGGAATGATACCAAGATAGGAAGTGGGAAACATTTTAAAACTGAAAACACAAGACTTGCACAATGCCAAGGTCAAGGTCAAGCAAGATGGGAAGACATAGACCTTCGACTGCAAAATGGAAGATGCATGATTTACTCCAGAAAAAATAAATTCTGCACCGACTTAGAAGACTTAGTATAAATATGACAAACTCAGAATGCCTTTCACGTGAGAAATAAGGGGACTAGGTTACTAACCAAGATTTTAAGAGGAAGTTATATGTATAGTCAGACATATAAAGGCGGGAACACTAAATTGAATGACAAAGATGACATAAAGGACAAACATGCTGCTAGAGGACAAACCTGTCATCAAAAGATGAAACCATTACAGTAACACTTAATATTTACAATCTATGACAAACAAAAGAAGCTTTCTTGATAGGGATTTTAGTACTTAGTCTTAACATAAGTATATTGAGCATATGTATATCAGATTATTATTAGTATTAGGAGATTATTATCGTGGATTTGCGTGACAAATCCTTTTGGTTTCAGAGTCTCATGGAATAGTTGACAGCATTTCTCCAACTATCTATATTATTGTTGCTAGTGCTTAGGATCTAGCGAGCATTTATCTCCTAGTTTGTTGAGATAGTTCTCTTCATGTAAAGCTATATAAGTTTATGATTTGTTTAATAAAATTCAGTAAAAGATTTTTTTATTTGCACGTTAGTGTTGAACTCTGCTCGAGTGGGATTAAACCCACATCATTTGTATCAAAGCACTTTCAATCCAGCCTTGGATTTGGGTTCATAGCTCTTTGTTTGTTTGATTCAGATCAGAATTGTGAGATCGTGTCTCCCATTGCTCCTGGGCATGCCCTCTTCGTGCAGCACATTATGTTTTAACTTTTTGGTTTGTGGCCTCTGATTATTGGAGCAGCCTCTCATTCCTCAAGATTATTGGGCATGGCTCCTCCCTTGCCCTCTATGGCACGAGATCTAGCGATCCAAGGCACCCAGGTTGTGCTTGGATATGTTCTCCCACATCATTGGTATCAGATCATCAGGTCAAGGTTCAAGCAGAAGATACCTAGAAAACAACCTTTAAAACCAAAATGGGTCTTTTTGAATGGCTTGTGATGCATTTTGGGCTCACCAATGCCCCTACTAATTTTATGAGATTAATGAATGATGTTTTCAAAGATTGTATTGATAAATTTGTTATCATCTGTATAGATGTTATTCCTGTTTTCTCTCACACTAGGAAGACACATCTCCAACACTTGAAAGAGGTTCTGAATCTACTTCAACAACATCAACTTCATGCGAATCTTTCCAACTGTTCTTTTGGTCAAACTGCAATCTCTTACCTCGGTTTTATCATCAATGCACATGGAATTAAGGTGGATCCTACTAAGGTTGAAGTTCTTCACAATTGGCCTATTCCATCCAATCTGATAGAGTTAAGGAGTTTTCTTGGTCTTGACAACTTCTATTGTAAATTCATCTCTAGTTTTTAAAAAATTGCCTTGCCTTTACATCGGTTGACAAGGAACAGTGTTGTTTTCCAGTGGACACAAGAACATTCTCATGCTTTTAGTTTCTTGAAAGAAAAATCGTGTTCTGCACCTGTACTTGTTTTGTTGGATCTCTCACATTGTTTTGAAATTGAGACTGATGCTTTGCAATTTGCACTTGGAGCAGTTTTAATGCAAAAGGGTCATCTAGTGGCTTATCATTCAGAGACATTTTCAGAAGCCAAAACAAACTACTCTACTTATGATAAAGAATTGTATGCCTTAGTTCAAGCTATCAGATATTGGAGGCACTATCTCATGGGAAAAGAAACTGCTGTATATACTAATCATTTACCTTTGAAGTTTCTTCAATCCCAGAACAAAATTGAAGAAGCTCGGCATATGAAATGGGCATCGTATTTGCAACAATTTCATTTGATTATCAAATACAAAAAGGGAAGCACAACTACAGTGGCCAATTGTTTGAGCCGGCCACCTTCATTTCATGCCTTAACAGTTCTCACCACTTCACATCTTGGTTTTCAAACTTGGGTTGCACGATATCCAGATGATCCAGATTTTGAGCACATTTATAAGAGTCTCCGACATCCAACTTCTTCAAACTTAGTTCCTCTTGAAGATTTTCATATCAAGGAAGATTGTTGTACAAGTTTGATAAGTTATGTGTATCCCGTGATCACCACTTATCTCTACTCAAATAGGCACATTTTACTCTCTACGGTGGTCACTTTGGCAAGCAAAAGACTCTTCATCATCTTCAATGCTTTTTCTAGTGGCCTCACATGCAGCAAAATGTTCTTCATTCCTTGACATGTGCAGTTTGTTGTCGCTCCAAACCAGCTAACAAAAAGCTTGGTTTGAGTTTCCCTTTACCCATTCTTTCTTGTCCTTGGGAAAGCATTTATTCGGATCTTGTTAGTGGTTTTCTCATGATTGATCGCCACCATGATTGCATTTTTGTGATTGTTTATAGATTTAGTAAGATGGCTCAATTCATTCCTTATCGCAAAACCAGTTCTGCTAGTGACTTAGCCCATCTATTCTTTGACTTTGTTTGGTAATCCTTTGGTCTTCCCACCACTATTGTGTCTAACCATGACTCACGATTTGTAGGCCATTTTTGGCATATTCCCTTCGGAAAATATTAGGAACTTCTCTTAATTTTTCCACTGCTTTTCATCCATAGGTTGATGGTCAAACTGAAGTGGTTAACCGTACCTTAGTACAAAGTCTTCGCATCTATCATCACACTTCTCCAGCCAAATTGGATTTGAATCTTACCCATATTGAGCATGCATATAACCGAGCAGTTCACTCCTCCACTGATCATTCTCCCTTTGAGGTCTGTCTTGGTTTTCAACCTTTGGCTCCCTATGAGTTGCCCTTATCTTTACCTCTTCTAGGTACATCCCATCTTCAAAAAGAGCAAGATAAGGCACAAACTTTTGTTCAACACTTGCAGTCTCTCCAAGCCAAAGTCACTCAGATTCTTCAGAAGACTCAAGAAAAGTAGAAACAACTCGTGGACCAACATCATGTTCCACGCCATTGCAAAGTTAGTGACAAAATGTGGTTGCATTTGGACAAATGTCGATTTTAGGACAAAGCATATAGTAAGGTCAAACCCATTTAGTGTGGCCCCTACTCAATCATCCAGCAGAAGTCTAAAAATGCTTTCCACCTTGATCTTCCAGCTCACTTGGGAATTCATGATGTGGTCAATATTGATCTTCTCAAACCATATCATGAATCGACATTGGAAACAAAGATATTGACCAGTCATCCTGCAGATATTGTTCCTGCTTTTCAACCTCCGCTTGATGCAAATCAGGCTTTTGACTAGAAGACTCACCAAACTCATCAAGGATCCACTACATCTTACCTTGTTGTTAAACAAAGCCAGCTTCCACATCAGGCTCATTGGATTTCTCACCACCAGATGCAACAACATTTTCTATCTCTCTTGAAAGCATTGGAAGCCAATGCTTCTGTTGTTGGGAAGAATGATAGGGATTTTATTACTTAATCTTAGCATAAGTATATTGAGCATATGTATATCACATTATTATTAGTATTAGGAGATTATTATTGTGGATTCGTGTGAAGAATCCTTTTGGTTTCATAGTATCATGGAGCAGTTGAGAGCTATGTCACATGGTTTAGGTTCAAGTTCCGCCTCGGCAAGGATGAAGTTCGATTCAAATTTGAATTTAGTGATAAGGTTCATCCATATACATATTTCAAATTTATAAAATATATAAAAAATATTTATAAGTATATATATATAGTTTATATGTATTTATAATTAATATTATATATTATATTAATAAATTTATATTTTTTTATAAATATAGGTTAATTTAGTTTATAATTTATAATGTATATAATACAAGTTATATGTTAGTTTATTATTTATATATGGTAATATTATAATTTAAAGTATGTTGACTTTATATCATGTTAATATTATTATTTAGAATTAAAACCGAACCTTAACTTACCTGAGTAACCCAGATCCGTAACCTGCGACCTGCCTATGAATTTAGATCATAGATCATGAGCTCTATTAGCGCGGTGAAACTTGGCACAAGATGCAAAGGGGACGCAAAGATAAAGCCTGCGATAAAGCGTAACCTAGATCCATAACCCACAACATGCCTACGATTTTAGATCATAGATCGCGAGCTCTATCCGCACGAGGAAACCTGGCACAAGATGCAAAGGGGACACAAAGATAAAGCCCGTGATAAAAGAAACAAAACATGGAAATAAACCGAACCCAACCCAACGCAACCTAAACTAATTTTTTAAGGTTCACTAAATTCTGAACCTCAAGGTTCAGGTCCAACGAACCCTATGACATAGGTTGAGAGCATTTCTCCAACTGTCTCTATTATTGTGATTTGTTGCTAGTGCTTAGGATCTAGTGAGCATTTATCTCCTAGTTTGTTGAGATAGCTCTCTTCATGTAAAGCTATATAAGCTTATGACTTTTTTAATCAAATTCAGTTAGAGATTTTCGTGTTCACACATTGGTGTTGACCTCTGCTCGAGTGGGATTTAACCCACATCATTTCTAATGTTTATCTTAGGTTTATTGCAAATAAATAAACTGCAAGGTGTGAGGTAGTAAGGTGTACGTATTATTTGAATAAATAGAGGCTTGACACGTAGGCAATCAAGGAGCCTATTACCCCCCCCCCCCATGCCTAGGGGTAACTAGAGGAGATCATGTCTCGTGACCCGTAATGAAAACAATGATCCCAACCATGATGATGATCAACATGTCCACAGACAACAGCCCCCCTCAGTTTGCCTCTTTCTTTGGATCAGCCAAGCTCATCACATCCAAGCTCCAGCCAATGCAAGTGTATGGGAGATAGTTAGCCAGCGTCACCATGAGGTATGTTAGTCCTTTTATGCGAAGTGTTGTGCTTAATGTACTAGGCATGTGAATGAGGATCATAGGTTGAAGTTGGATAATGGATCATAAGCTCAAGAAGTTATGTGTGTTTATGTGTTTCACCTTTGTGGCCAACATCTGTGCCCTAGTCCCGTGTTGTCACTGCTCAGGGAAAAGGGGTACTATTGGGGGGGCCTCACAAGGGTAAGGTTCCATTTCCCCACCATACTTAACACTTTCCATCCTTGAGCCTGTCATAGTGCACTAAACTTCGATAATGGGCCATGGTCCATTCTCTCATGAGAAGAGGAGCTGAAGGCCTAGAGGTTAATTGTAGTTGTTAGCAAAAGAAGAATGAAGAAAGAATAATGCTAAAGAAAGAAAGAAAGAATAGCAAAGGACTCTCAAAATCCAATCCAAACTTGAGATCTACCCTTTCCATGTTCACCCCAGTCCCAAAGCAGTGATGTTATAGCTTGAAACCTTATAAAGGGGACTTGCAAATATGATAAGAGAACAGTAAAAAGGCAGATTAAGGGGTTTGTAAAAATGTAGCGCTTAGAAAGTGGTAACTCAAGAGCAAGCGCACCCTCCACAAAGGCGCTCATAGAAATGGACTCAATGACACCATAAGCCATGAAGTAAGCCCAACACATACAACTATCACACTTACTCTTGAAGGGTTCTTCTCTTTCACTACTTCCCCCAAGACATATCCCTCTACTTGGGTCTTTTCTTTCACTTTTTTGGTTGGCACACCTAATAGGGTCAGATGAAGGTCCTCCCATATTCAAACTTGTCAACTTACATAAAGTCTTGAGCTAATGTGAAATTTGAAGGGGATACTTGATGTGAATTATTCATGTGGCTTATATCTTAAGTAACAACTTACTTTGCATGATCTAAGGACTGGTATATCTTATGCATAGTTTTAAAAACCGGCCGGTTGGAACCGGAATCGGTCCGGTTTGACCGGTTAGACCCTCGGCCGGTTCGAACCGGGACAAAAACCGAACCGATCGGCCGGTTTTTGACGGAACCGGCCGGTTCGGTTACAATTTTCTGTAG
>JASDQU010736186.1:210237-223959 GCA_032191745.1 Picea mariana
TCCTTAGGGTTTATACATTCTCTCCAGGGTGCACTTTGATTAGTGTAGGAAGAATGGCCCAGGGTGGGGAATGGTCCAGACTCAGCATTCCTTAGGGTTATACATTCTCTCCAAGGTGCACTTTGATTAGTGTAGGAAGAATGGCCTAAGGTGGGGAATGGTCCATGTTCAGAATATAGGATAGTTATTCTTCCTTGCTTGAGAAGAATAGTGCAGATATCTCATTGTTCTACTCTGAGGGCAGATATTCTTTCATATCTCACAGACGTGAGTGAAAGATTGGCCCAGATGATTCAATTTATATCATAACATTGTTTCTGTGCAGGTTGCTATTATATGTTTGTTATGAAGACCATATGACAGTAGATGAAGACTACTGTGGTGGATATGTTCCACTGTTCGTGAGGTAGATATTCTTTTAGAGGTCACAGATGTGAGTGAAAGATTGGCCCAGATGATTCAGTTTATATCATAACATTGTTTCTGTGCAGGATGCTATCAAATGTTTGTTATGAAGACTACATGACAGTAGATGAAGACTATTGTGGTGGATATGTTCCATTGTTTGTGACTACACGTTGCTGATCAAGTACTTGTGTGTTACTTGGTGTGGTAGTGTACCATTGGATTGTAGTTATGTACTACTATGGATAGACACAGTTGTGTTCTATTTTTATTCTAATTGCCTTGAAGACTATCGACAGTTTATTGGAGATCATCATCATCCAGACGAATGATGAACATAGATTTTCCAGACGAAAAACGGTTCAAGAGCATTTACTTTTCTAGATTATAAGAATGGCTCTTGTATCACTCTATGGTGTGAGTGACTTATCCAACATCATGTCTATACTCAGATGAAGTATGGTTTCGAGATATGATGCAGCTGATGGTGATGGTGATGCTCATGATCTAGTCATGGGATAGTCTAGACGACTATATTGATGCTACCGGGTAAATGGTATGTTTTTGTGCTCAAGACCATTACCTGTAATACCTCCCTAGCTAGGAGGGAGTGTTAATATTATGGTAGCTGCGGGAGGTATTTACTTCCATGTGTAAACCTGACGAGAATAGAAGACTTCGGAAAGCAAGAGAAAACCCTAATAAGTTGGCTAATAACCCTAGAAGTCTTGTTGGCTCAAGAAGATAATTTATATTAGGTTATTAGCCTCCAAGAGAAGAAGTCAGCCAAAAATAATAATAATTTACTGAACAGACACATATCCAGAAGGAGAAGTCGGCCCCAACAAATCTGGCATAACCAGTATAAATACAGGGCGCCAGTTCTCATTTGACACATCTCAGAATTGCAGAGAGCAACTGGTGCGCACTGTAGTTCCTAGTTTGGTGCGCACATGTGGAGGAGGGTTGCAGCTGCAGCTGCAGTAGCAGCTAGTTTTCAGTATTGGCTTGAACTATCTCTTGGCTAGGGTTTGGACTATCTGATCAGCTATTGTTGGTGTGCTATCCTTGGAGGAAGATGTGCTACACCTTGTTTGGCTATCTAGCCTAGGGTTTGCTTCCGGAGTAATTCTCAGTCAAGGTTAAGGTGCTCGGAGGGTGGCTTCGGCCTATGGTTGGGTGACAAGGGTATCGTCAATGGTAAAACGAGCACACAATCTTCTATATTCTAACAATGGCTTCGGATGTTGTTGACATATGTATTTGATCTAGAGATGGAAGCCACCGTTATCCTATGTGATAACCAGAGTTATACAAAGATGATGTGTTCCATGATGAGTCGAAACACATAGAGATCCGATATCATTACATCTGTGATATGGTGCAGAGAGGAGCCATAAAGCTCCAGTATGTTAGACGGATGAACAGGTTGCCAATGTGTTGACCAAGCCTCTATCTCGTGTAAAGTTTGAGCACTTTCGAGATAAGCTTGGTGTAGTCCGAAAGGACCTCCCTCGAAATGGGGAGTAGTGTAGATGTGCTAGCTTAATTGTTGTGATGCCAGCTTCATGCTAATGATATTCTAACCTCGTGCTGTGTAGATGTGTCAGCTTAATTGCTGTGATGCCAACTTCATGCTGATGATATTCCAGCCTCGTGATGTGTAGATGTGCCAGCTTAATTTTTGTGATGCCAACTTCATGTTGATGATATTCCAACCTCGTGCTGTGTAGATGTGCCAGCTTAATTGCTGTGATGCCAACCTCGTGCTGTGATGATGTGCCAGCCTCATGCTAATGATGTGTCAGCCTCGTGCTGTGATGATGTGCAAGCCTCTTGCTGTGATGATGTGCAAGCCTCGTGCTGTGATGATGTGCCAGCCTCGTGCTGATGATGTGCCAGCCTCGTGCTGTGATGATGTGCCAGCCTCGTGCTATGATGATGTGTTGCCAGCTTCGTGCTGTGATGCCAGCCTCGTGTTGAAGACTCTCAGCCCAGTGCTGATGTTGATGATGCTCCAGCCTTTGTGCTGTGTTGTTGTTGTCATTGATGATGATGATGATGATGTATTAGTGTCATACTAATCCATGT
Source organism: Picea mariana (assembly GCA_032191745.1). Classification (NCBI taxonomy): domain Eukaryota; kingdom Viridiplantae; phylum Streptophyta; class Pinopsida; order Pinales; family Pinaceae; genus Picea; species Picea mariana. The sequence continues at coordinate 212,734 of JASDQU010736186.1, forward strand.
TGATGCAGATGTTGATGATGCCACTTCAGCTTCTTGCTGAAGATGATGATGATGATGTTATCTCAGCTTTAATGCTGAAAATGATGATGTTACTTTAGCCTCATGCTAAAGATATTGATGATATTACTTTAGCCTCATGCTCAAGAAGATAATGATGTCACTTTAGCCTCATGCTGATGAGGATGATGATGCTACTCCAGCTCCATGCTGTGAACGATGATGATGAGAAAAACTTCCAATGATTTATAAATACGCCAGTCTGTGTTCCAAGATGCTGTTGATGATGTTGCCCTCTCTCTCGCCTGGTGTTGTTGTAGAATACCCTTCTTGTTAAGGGGAGTGTTGAAATATTGTAAATGCAAGGAGTATTCTATTTTATTATTGATGTATTATTCATTAGATCAATCCACTTTTGTGGATTGATCATGTTGGGCATTGTAAATGACCAAATCCCCTTTTGCGGATTGGTCAAACCCTAATTGTAATATGCATAATGAGAAGTCGGCCCTCAGAATTAATTAAAGTGGTTATAACCACCCAGAAGGAGAAGTCGGCCCTGCCAATGAAAAGACACGTCCTTTCAACACCTGCCAGATTGTATAAATAAAGGAGGCTAGTGCCTCATTTGTTCACTCACTCACTTGTTCATTAGAGCGCAAGTTTGAAGCTGCAGTTGGAGAAGAAGGAAGAGAGAGAGATGCATACTTGGGAGAGGAATTTTTGTATTGTTTGGTTTATTCTCTTGGCATTGTATTGGCTATCTATATTAAGGAAGTTTTTGTTGGGTTTTCTCCCCCATGAGGGTTTCCCAGGATAAATGATGTGTCTCTTGTGATTGTGTATTTCTCAGTGATCCTATCTATGCTATGGTTATCTAGTAAATTGAAAAGAAACCTAATAATAGCTTAAACCTTGACATGAAGTACCATTTTTGACTCTGAATTCTCCCTTCTTCCTGCAGACAATCATGCCACATCCTTTCAAACTCTGGTTGATTTTCACGAGCATTTATCCCAGCTAGAAATGTCTCCCAAGAAGATGGAAGACCATCCACAACAATCTGGACGAGATCATCATCATCTACAACTACACCGATGACTAGCAGTTGATCTCTTAACTGAGAGATCTTTGTGAAGAAGGAGGCCACAAAATCATCCTTCTCCATCTTGAAGGTTTGAAGCTTGTTCTTTAGAACCCTCTTTTGACTAGGTGCCTTCTTTTCATACAGATTAGATAGTGTCAAAACACTCATTTGCAGTCTTCAGAGGTGCTATAACAGGCATGATGTTATCCTTTACTGAATCAAATATTATTCGCTTTGCCTTTGCCTGATTTTTCTTGAAGGCTGTCCTTCCTGCATTGGCAGTGGGCTCTTCTACTGTATTGATCACAAAGTTGTCCAAATCATATTCTTCCAGAATATTCAAGACTCTGGCTTTCCAAACATTAAAGTTTGAAGCCCCTTGAAGTCTGTCCTCAGGCCTTACAGAAATGGAAGACATCTCTGCAAGTACTGCGCTTGAATAAAAATTCCTAAGGATCTGCGCAGGCTCTAGCAGAGTGTTGAACTGAGCACTTCCACGCCCTAGAGCTCTGATACCATGTTAAAATTGAGCTTAAACAGATAACAATAGTGTTCTTTATACTTTAAATCTTTAACTGAAGCATAAGAATTATTGACAGAAAAACATTCACAGAGTGCACAAGTATTTATCCTGGGAAACCCTCATGGGGAAGAAAACCCAACAAAACTTGTGATATATTTATTAATCAAACAAGTACAATGACAGTACAAGACTTCTCCTTGAGAGAGAGATAAGTCAATTACACTTACTGCTGTCTCTGTGTCTTCAAATATCTCTTAGCCTCTACCCAGACCTGTAGCTTTTGCTGTTTACTTGATTCTGTAGTTGCTGCTGTCACAAATCTGTTCTGTAGCTGCTTGTTGCTGCCTCAAATCTGCTCTTAAGGCTGCCATGTAGTCTCCCTCAGAACAGGGTTATTAGCTGCCTCAAATCTGCCCTTAAGGCTGCCTCAGAACTGCCCTTAAGGCTGCCTCAGAACAGAGTTAATCTGCTGCATCAAAACAGAGTAAATATGCTGCCTCAGAACAGAGTAAATCTTCTGCCTCAGATCTGTCCTAGCTGCTGCCTCAGAACATAATTATTGTGCCTCAGAGTAGGCCTCCTAGCTGCTGCCTCAGATTAGTGTGGTTTAATAGTTATGAGGGGCGCCTCCCCTTCCCTTTATATAGGTTAGGCCACCCTAGGTTAGCGCCGACCTAGGTTAGGGTAGGGCCGACCTAGGATAGGGTAGGGCCGACCTTAGGTTAGGGTAGGGCCGACCTTAGGCTAGGGCCGACCTAGCTTAGGTTAGGGACGACCTAGCTAGGGCAGTTAGAGGAGGGTGGTTAGGGGCCGACCTTATCAGGTCGGTTAGAGGAATATATATCCTCTGCAGCTGCTCACATTTCAACACTGGGCACCATCCCAGTACAACTTATCAGTCCATCAATAAGTGTCATACTCAACTCAGTCCATCGAGGAGTATCGCTCACAGGTCAACCCAGCTCAGTCCATTGAGTAGTACGACCTGGAGAATGACTCACGAAGCTGCAATCATCAACAACAACATTGTCATCAGATGATCAACCATAACATCAATCTTCAAGCTTCAAGTTTCAACAGATAACATTTGGCATTGACAAACCTGTAACAGATAACATCAACCATGAAATGCAATAGGGCACCGTGACCAAACGGTTCAAACTTAAGCCTTAAATTATCATATAATGTTTACAAAATAGGCCATAATAAAGGGTCAAGACAAATTATTCAGTTCTAGAATCTAGATTCTAAACTGAAAAATACAAATAACTCTACTATCTACTAAGCTTTCCTCTTGCCACAAGCAAATTTATAATTTCTTTACTCGTGGTCTAATAATAGGAGTAGGTGGAAGTGGTTGTGGAACACTAGGATGAACACCACCATGAGCTACGTGACCTCCACGTAGCGGTGGAGGTTGTAAAGCTTGTTACCGCTCAAACTCTCGTTAAAGGAAAAGTCCTAACCTTAACGGGAGAGCCTAGAGGCAACTCTCAGTCAAGCCACCTACTGTCACCTTGGTGGCTTTGCCCCACATTTCAGGCTATGGAAATCCTAGTCTAGGGGGGTATCCCTAAGGTCAATCTAGCTAAAATCATGTAGAAGTGTGAGGTCAATTAGCTTAGATTTATTATGAATTTTTAACCAAACAACCAGATTGCCTTAAGGTGTGAAAATTGAAGTATGCAAAGTGTTTGCTTGATTAACAAAAATCTAACACAAGTTTATCAAGTGAATTACCATTAACCATTAGCTTGCATTAGAGTGCTGGAAATGATTGATCAACTTACAATGACAAAATGAAGAGTGAATCACCACAACAAATGCTCAATGACACTAGATTTATAAAATTTCACCACATTGACATGTGAACCATTTGCAACCATAAAGTATTATATCAATGTGATGTTGAGATACTTATGCAACTGCTGTGACAATTTTTATACTGTGGTCAGAAATGAAACATGAACTCTGCCCCTCAAAATGTATACATCAGCAAGATCCAAAGTATGAACAGATTTAAGAGAACTGGATACTTAAATTCCCAAGGTTAAACTGCTGTATAAATTCCAGATTGCTAGCATTCACATCATTCATCCAAAATGACTATGTAGCTTCCACAGATTTATCTAAGAGTTATGTCACTGTTCATATCACTGTTCGCAATAAATTTGCAAGAGGTTTACAATGTGCATTAAGTTATGCATTGCATGTGTCCATAACACTAGTACCAATCACAAGATAAACATAACATTCAACACTTGATCTTATCATGTAAAGTGGAACACTTTAGACTGGCATTTAGATGAGTTAACCCTTGATGAAAATTTACACCAGCAATGAGATTTAACACATGAAAGTTTGTTTTTCTTAGTGTGTGATCACCTTGAAATGATCCAATAAGATCTAACAAATCTTCACGGTAACCTTCATTTGGTGCTCCCAGAATGTTTGAGAAATTAAGTGGAGCACTTGACCAATGCAAGCCTTCTAATTCTTAACTCATGCTTCTACTCTTCAAATTTGCAAAAGCACCTTCATATCTTTACTAGAATGGAATAATGGAGTCATCAAGGTGAACTTGATGCCTTCAATTGTTGCTTGCTTCACCCTACTGTTGAAAATAGCAGCATCGGGAGACATTCTCCAATAAGAGGCCTTAAGTGGCCACCCTGAGGCTAGCCGGGGAGATTTGGAGAATCAACCGGTCCTGTGAGTCATGGCAAGAGTCAAGGTGAACGTACAAACCTTGTGAGCCAGGACAAGAGTCAGGACGAAGGAGATGCTGCAACAAACCTTGTGAGCCTAGTGCAAAAGTCAAGGTAAAGATTAGCAAGAGTCAGGACAAATGTACAAGTCCTGTGAGCTAGGCTGGTATGTGGGATGACATCCTGGTCCTTGTTGTGATCTTCTAGGAGTTGGCCACTCTTAGTCAAGAGTCACTTTAACATGTGACCAAGAAGGAGAGTCAAATGACCACATGGTGTATAAAGATCTTCCTCTATTGATGTAATAAGCAGTTATGAGCAGGTGAGGACCATGCAGGATGAAAAGGACAAGATGTACTTGCTATTGATATTATGGTAGTTGCGGGAGGCATTAACCTCCACTTGTAACCTTTGACGAGACTAGAATATTCTGGGAAGCAAAAGAAACCCTAAAGCCCCTTGGATAATAACCCTAGAAGACAAGTCGACTTAATAGAATAATTAATATTGAGTTATTAGCCCCTAGGAAGAGAAGTCAGCCCAATCAGTTAAGATGTTGCAGTATAAATAGAGGGTGCTAGAGCTCATTTGTCACTCACTCACTCATGACTGCATAAGGACAAGAAGTGCGCATGAGTGAAGGAGAACTGCAACTGTTGCAGTAGTGACTTTGCCTTGGGTTATTGGTTTGGACTTTCTGCTTGGTCTTTGGTTATCCTTGCTTGGTGCGCTAGCCTTGGTTGGCTATTGGTCAGCTACTGGAATTATTCTGTCTGTCAAGGTTAAGGTGCTCGGGGGTGGCCTTTGTGCCTATGGTTGGGTGACAATATTGCTATATTGTCTATGGTGAAACGAATACACCCATTTTTCTAACAGGTTATGGGTTCACACCTCCTTTAGTTAGTCTAACCACTGGAAGGAAGCTAAGCCATAAAATTATCAAGCTTGTTGAAGAACTGCCGCTAGGGTTTCTAGCAGGTGCAGTTACTGAAGCACTTCCGCTAGGGTTACTAGCAGGTGCAGCTGCAAACCCTAAAACCTCTTGCCCAACACCTCATGATGCAACACTTTACTCAAAGAGAGGATATTCTAGTGCGCCTTAGTCCAACGCACCTATTGGCACTCTCAAAAGGCAAAAACATCAAGGTTGAGATTTTGGGTCAAAGTCAATGTTTGACCAGTCAAAGTCAACATTTGACCAATCAAAGTCAAAGTTTGACCAACTATCAGTCAACAAAAATCATGAAGGAAAAGACAGATCATTTACACTATTCAACTCTTACAGGAACTCTTGAAGATGACATGTGGATAATTGACAGTGGAGCTTCCATGCATATGACAGGAGACCGAGTCAGACTCTCCAGTTTGAATGAAAAGAAGACATCCTACAAGGTAGAACTTGGAGACAAGAACACCTATCTAGTCAAAGGAATTGGCCAAGCCTCCATCAAATTGAAATTAGGTAACAATGTTCATTTAAGTAATGTCTTATATGTACCTGGTTTAGAAAAGAATCTTGTATCTATATCTTGCCTAGAAGACAAAGGAAATAGAATAGTCTTTGTAGATGGTGAAGTACTATCTTGGTCTAGAGACTCCAACATAGAGAATGCTAGAGTTATTGGAACTCGTGAAGGCAGATTATATAGACTACTAGAACCTAATGATGAAGCTCTTGTACATGATGAAGTCAATCCCAGTGAACTTTGGCATAGAAGGTATGCTCATCTTAGCTATCAAGCATTACCTTTCCTCGAGAAAATGGTTGAAGGAATACCAGAACTACAATCTACACATGAAGGAATTTGCAGAGGATGTGCTCTTGGTAAAAATGTTAAGAAGCCATTCTCAATTAGTGATAATAGATCTAAGGAAATTTTAGATCTAATACATTCAAATGTTTGCGGTCCGATGCCAATCAAATATCTAGGGGGTTCTCTTTATTATGTAACCTTCATAGATGATTACTCAAGAAAGATTTGGTTATATTTCTTGAAGACAAAGGATGAAGTTTTCAGCAAGTTTCAAGAATTCAAAGCAGAAATAGAAAACCTCACAAGCAAGAAAATCAAGACTTTGAGAACAGATAATGGAGGAGAATACACATCCAAGAAATTTGTTGCCTTTTGCAAATCAGCAGGGATTAGGAGGGTGCTAACCATTCCCCATAATCCTCAACAAAATGGTGTAGCAGAAAGGAAGAATAGATCCATTGAGGAAATCATGAAGGCACTAATGAATGATCAAGGTTTATCCTGTTGAAAAACTGATGCATGTAGGTAATTTAAAAAAAAATTACAGCATACAACAAACATACCAATACATTTGCATATATGAGGATCACTGAAAGTGAGACAATCACAGAGAGAACACAAGTATACCCTAGGAAACCCTCTTGGGTAGAAAACCCAGCCAAAACTTCTCTTTAGATTCTTCAACAAAGTACAATACCGGTACAAGACTTTAGAGTAACTAGCTAGGACTCAAAGGGCTGAAACAATACCTCTGTTTCAACACTTACAAACTTCACAAATAGCTGAACTAACACTTACAGTAACAACTTGACAAAATTGCCAAAAGATAACTGATTTTCCTTCTTGCTGTAGCAGACTTATGGCAGCTTTAACACAGTATTTGTAGCAGCCTTATATCAGCAAGGAACAACACAAGACTTCAACAAGAATAGAGTGCTTGTATCAACAGTATATTTCAACAACTAGCTGCCATATAACAGCAGAAGACTCCAACAACTAGCAACCATATACCAACAGAAGATTCCAGTAGATATCGGTCATATACCAACAAAATGCTTCAGCAAATAGATGCCTTGCCTCAGCATAAGATTCCAACAAAACAAAGGTATCCAAATGTTAAGTGAATGCCCATTTTTATAGGTTGGTTTGGCTGCCCTAAGCAGCCCCCTATGAATGTATGACAACTGTATAACAACTGTCATACCTTCCCTCCTTTGGCTGCCAAGAGCCACCTCCTAAAGTTCCCAAGAGCTACCTCCTAAAGCTCCCAAGAGCCACCTCCTAATGCTCCCAAAGGTCACTTCCTTTTTATCTTCTAGAGGCTGCTCTAAACTGTTGTCTTAGGATTGTATGACAGTTGTATAACAACTGTCATACCACCTGTTAGAAATTGAGAAATAATGCAGAACAGTAAAATCCTTTTCAAATTTTCAGTTAGAATTACAGCAAAGTTTCATTTTTCAGAACAGTAAACACAACAACCCTACTTGACTCTCAGCAGAGAAACAATAAATTTCCGGTAGTGTAAATCCAACATACTTTCTGGTCTAAATTGAAGAAACAATAGATCAGTATCTAGATCTAAACTAGATGCTGATATAGATCTTATATACGTCAAAACACAAACTGATACACTATGGATCTGATATACATCAGATATAAACTTCCAAGTTAAATAAAGAGCTTGACTAATGAACAAAATAGCAAGTCACTTACCTTGAAGACTTACCATGAAGGAGATGCAAACACACATTAGAGATGAGATTCCATTAGTGCTTATGCTCAGCAAAATCTAGGGTCATTGATCTACCATATAGGTTAGATCCTTTGCCAAAAGATGAAAAGACTTTCTTGCCACGAGTAGGAGAAAACACCACACAAAAAATTCTGTGATCAAACCCTAGGACCCACATGACTTTCCAGCAGATAGAACACATGTGCCAAAGGGGTACGGCTGTGATGAGTCATAGGGCACGGCTAGTTAGGATAAAGGTCAGATCTGTGAAGGAGAGGCCACGTTCAATGCAAAGGTGATCAGATTTAAGAGGAGAGGCCATGGTCCAAGCAAGGGAAAGGCCCAATCTGCGTAGTAGAGACCACGTCCTATTGAAAGGGACAGTTCTGGGCTAAAGAGGCCAAGGCTCAAACTAGGAGAACCGAACCACCACAACAGAAATGCTATAAGGCCGAGCCACCATAAGGGGCCAAACTACCACAACAGAAATTCTTTAAGGCCGAGCCATCATAAAGGGCCAAACTACTACAGCAGAGATCAACAAGGCCGATCCATCACAAAGGGCCAAACTACCACAACATAAATCACCAAGGCCAAGCCACCACAAAGAGAGACTCAAGGGCTGATCTACCACAGAAAAAATCAACAAGGCCGAGCCACCATAAAGAGAGCCTCAAGGGCTGATCTACCACAGCAGAAAACAACAAGGCCGAGCCACCATAAAGAGAGCCTCAAGGGATGATCTACCACAGCAGATATCAACAAGGCTGAGCCACCATAAAGAGAGCCTCAAGGGCTGATATACCACAACAGATAGCCTCAAAGGGAGCCGATCCACACCACAACAAATTAGCCTCAAGGGGGGCCGATCCACTCCACAACAAATAGCCTCAAGGGCCGAGTCACCACAAAAATACTCCAACAGCTGTTGCAAGAGGAGGGCCGCAGCAAGAAGGAGAGATCCACTCACCTTTGGAGAGCATAATAGAATGTGTGTGTAGAAAAAGAGGAGGGTAGATCTCTTTTTATACTAGGTTAGGGGTTAGACTAGGGGTAATTGAAAAGATAATAATTAAAGTGATATTAAGAAATTAACATATTTAATTAATATAAATATTAATTAAACATGTTATAAATTAAACTTTTAATTAACACTTTCACATTGACCCTTAATACAAAACCCCAAATAAACACAAGCAAGGGTGAAGAGGGTTTGGGCAAGGGTGACTGGGTGGCAATACTTGTCCATTCATTCTCAAAGTGACCCTATTTGATTTTATCATCACTGCATATGGGATACATTCCTCATGTTGTCATGCCTACCTTCAAGGAGGACACATACCAACAAACACCTGATCGAGGACCAGGTGGCCCTAGAACATCTCTGGGGTCTTATCCACCAAGGTATAAGACCAAGGATCAACCCATGCCCCAAGCATGGGTACCCTGGACACTTCCAGGGGCCCTAGACATATCTAGGGGCTTTAACTGCTTGGTCCTAGACCAAGAACCCCAGTCATCTACTGGGGGCCCTCTCAGGGGTCTTTTGCTGCTTGGTCCCAGACCAAGAACCCCAGTCATATACTGGGGGCCCTCTCAAGGGTCTTATCCACCAAGGTACAAAACCAAGGATCAACCCATGCCTCAGGCATGGGTACCCTGGACCATGTCCAGGGTCCCTAGACATATCTAGGGGCTTTTAACGGCTTGGTCCCAGACCAAGAACCCCGGTCATATACTGGGGGCCCTAACAAGGGTCTTTTGCCATGGCACTGACTGTTTGGTCCCAGACCAAATCCCCAGGAGTGCACTGGGGGCCCTAGATCTCAGCTAGGGTCTTTGCCATCCTCCCAGAGAATGGCTCTTGCAGTGCTTTAAATTTAACACCACCACCCTAAGCAACCCCCCTAAGCTGGCCACTCCAACCGCCCTAAACAACCTTCTTAAGCAACCTCCCTAAGCAAGCCACTACAACCGCCCTAAGTAGACCTCTTAGAGGTGCTATGAGGTTGACACATGACATATGGTTGTCTTGGCATAAGATTGACACTTGTCATGTGTTTGATGCTTGACATAAAGTTAATGATATCAAAACTTTATTTACATGGTTAGTTACAATAGGGAAAATAGATTACAAAACTATATACTTCAACACTCCCTCTTAGCAAGGAAGGTATTTTCCTAGTACTTGTTAGCTCCTAGAAAGTCAGCCTCTCAAGTCAGTGTTTTCACCAAAGTTTGGTCATGTCAGTTGTATTGGAAGGGTGACTAGTAGTCTTCAAGGTTCACTTAGCCAATATTCTCATATTGAAAAGTGTCTCAGTTTGAGTTATCTTAAGCCTAGGAGTGGGTCCTACATCCAAGAAGAGTCATTATTCCCCTCATTTGTCATATTTAATCATTATGAGACCTTGTCTAAATCAAATCTCCTCACCTCACAAGTTTGTAGCGCAAACTGCCTTTTTTACACTATCTACGCTACAAACTCTTATGTTTTCCACATGGATGAGTTTTGGTCAAAGATGATTTCTTCTTAAGCTTTTTGGGTGATGATTGATGGTCTAGTTTGATGGTCATGAGCTTATATATATTTTGAAATCAAATTATCAACTTACATGGCTTAATGATGTACCTATTATATCATGATCTTCTTACTAGCTAGAATTTTGCTCTCGGATTTCTGAACAAGCATTTTTGCTTCCTTCCTCTTCACAAGTGCTAATTTTGGTTCCAGCAGTATACAAAGCATGTATTTGGAGTGTCCCTATGAAGGTACAGGTTCAAACTCCTTGCAGAAGTGTGTATTGGCCATAGTTTTAAAAACCGGCCGGTTGGAACCGGAACCGGTCCGGTTTGACCGGTTAGAACCTCGGCCGGTTCGAACCGGGACAAAAACCGAACCGGTCGGCCGGTTTTTGACGGAACCGGCCGGTTTGGTACCGAACCGGCNTTACGTCACAACTTCTCAAGCTGGAAGCACAGTACTAGTCTCATCTCAACGTCTTGCTTTACATCACAACACTCAAGCTGGAAGCAAGATACTCGTCCTGCTTTGCGTCACAGCAATCAAGCTGGAAGCATGATACTAGACTGGCTTTAAGTCACAGCTATCCAGCCGGAAGCACAGTGCTAGTCTCATCTCATTGTCTTGCTTTACGTCACAGCCATAGTTTTAAAAACCGGCCGGTTGGAACCGGAACCGGTCCGGTTTGACCGGTTAGACCCTCGGCCGGTTCGAACCGGGACAAAAACCGGCCGGTTCGGTTACAATTTTCTGTAGGACGCCCGCGGACCCCAAAAGTCATATTTTTTTTGGTTTTTAAAAACCCCTAACCCCCCTAAACCCTAAAAACTTGTTATAAATTGACAACCACCCCCTCTAAGAGCCTCACACCTCTCTCATTCATCATTTGGGAGCATTT
>JASDQU010736186.1:233976-256692 GCA_032191745.1 Picea mariana
TTGGAAACATGATTTAAAATCTTAAAAATATATTTTTTCGTTAAAATTTAAATATTTTATGTATTTTTTAAAAAGACCGGTTTATTGAAACCGGTTTGACCGGTTTATTACCGGTTCCGGTTCCGGTTCCGGTTAGACCCTCGACCGGTTCCGGTTTTTAAAACATTGGTACTATTGGCATATGAGGATCCTAGCAAGCGATTAATTCACAGAAATCTACATACTCTGCATATTTTGTTTTGTTACAGCAAGTTTTGATTGGTTAGCAAGTCAACGATGAGTATGGCTATGTTAGAGGTGTTGCAGAACCTTTTCCTCAAGGTCCTAAAACATCAGACATCCATGTATCAGTGTTCCGAAAGGTTGTGTGCTTTTCCAATGCACTTGAGCTACATTTGAAATGACAAACCTTTATTTCTTGCAAAGGAGGTATAAGTGAGGTTTGATGGTAAGATTCAGCTTTCTTCAGGGTGTTTGAATGTTTTATTATGTCATATGGTGTTCATAGCACACTTCCTAACCTTCAATAATTCTCCAAAGTTGCTCAAGAGATGTTGAGCTAAAGAATGCAAACTTTCTTGTGTGTTGGCATTTAAGAGTTTGGGTCAAACCAAACTATCTTTTAAGCATTCGATTGGATTGTTGGTGGTCCAGCTGTGAAGTATGATGACAAAAGATCCTCTTCTCCTTCAAGACATATAAATACATCATGTAAACCTTATGGAGTTGCAAGAGAGAGACAAAGTTTTGGTAGCTTGGCATTCACCAGTATTCACGAGATTTTGCTAAGATGAATAAGTTTCTGTTCTTGTGAATAGTACAGGCATATAGTAGAATCACTCAGGTTGAAATACATATGATACATCAAATCTGTGAGCATAGAAGACAAAAAATGCCTTGATGACAATGGAGACCAAGTGTTTAAAATAAATCCTAGTTTCATTAGGGATTATGTTTACTTCATCAAAATGACTTGGAGGATGGTTTCTTCAGTTGGAGCAGCTTTATCATGAATTATAATACATTGTCTAATTATTTTTCAACCTTCAGAGCCATTCCAAAGCATTGGATTTACCCGAAAGCATCAAATTGCAAAAACAAAAGAGTTGGTAGCGCAAAGCCTATTTTTGCAGTGTAATGCGCTACCAACTTCTTGTAGATGGCATATTTCACAAATTTTGGTCAAAAAGTCCAAATTCGACTTGGTTGGAGTACTTTTAGGGGCAGATGATGACTATTCCTCAAATACCTCATCAAATCTCATCCATGGGTGCAGGTGACACTTCATTTCATTAATGGAAACATTCTAGGGATCAAATCCTAGAATGTAGGAATATGACTAGATTTTGGAAATCTGTGTTTTCCTATTTTAGTAAATTTCTTTGGAGATATATTCTGACGAGATGAAAATGTATTTTTTGGAAAGTGAGAGAGGTTTTTCACAAGCACGAGTTCCTCTTCAAAAACCTCTTTCAGTTTTCCAAAATCTATTTTTATTTGGGAGATATAGGTCAATCTTTGAGCATCATATTTCCAGAAATTTTATACTCTGTTTTTGCTAGCCACCTCACAAATTCGGATTTGAGTTGGATATCTTCAACAAACTAAAGATAGATGAAGAGGTTATGAGATCCATCTATTTTGGATCTATATGAGCATGTAATCTCTTTATAAAGAGGACCAAAGGGAGGAGCTAAGAGGGAAATTGGAGACTTTGAGATACTTTTTTGTACAAGACCTTTTTGATATATACACTGGAATTATAAGCACTTCTCAGTTCTTGTTCAAATTTCTTTCCATTCTTCTTTCCCTGTACCTATGGTCGAATGTTATGTTCATTTATTTTGTTTATACAATGATTGATTGAAGTCTTATAATCATTGCATTGGTGGACAAAAACATAAGTACTCTTCCTTGTTATAGTCAGCCTTTCATATATGTTTTTAATGTATGTGATCTTGTTGATATAGTGAGTGTTCTTGACTTCCTTCATGCTATCATGTGGAGATACCTTGAGATATTCATCCCGTGGATGGTGTGGGTGGAGTTGATGTACTGGTTATTTTGGATAATAAGTCACATGACTGGGACACAGGACACGAGACACGCAGGACACATGGATACGAGTATTTGAAACGGGACACATCGACCCCATAAATAGGACACAATGGACACATTTTATATATATATATATATATTAAAAAAAATAAATATATTAACAAAATTATAAATTATAAATACAAAAATGGGATATAGACATAAAGATCCAATTTTTTTAGAAATTAGAACATTTACAAAATATTGATACAACTTGTTATTACATCAATCATGATCAAACACACAAGATTCAAGAAATTAGAATATTCAATACACTTAAAATAGAAGTTTAGAAATTAGAACCATAAATGGTAGTTTTCTCATGGAGTCATTTGATGTCATCAAAATCAAAATGTATTACATCAATATGATTCACTAATACTATAGGTGGGAATGCCAATGCAAATACAAAATAGGGTAGATACTAGAACCGTAGATGGAAGAATCTCATAGCTCGTCATTGTTGTCAATCGTCCTCCTTGTCAAATTCATCAAAATCATCACCACTGTCACTGCTCTCTTCTTCATCCTCCTCCTCCTCCTCTATATCCAATCCAAGATCTATATGTGCTAGTGTGGAGGATGACCCCTTAAGAGGATCATCATCATCAAAAGTGACCGACTCTAGCACTAGTTCATTAATATCCAATTTGGCTAATGCCAAGTTGATGTTGTTGTCCAAACCCATCACTTTTAACTCCTTGTAGTTTCCTTTTTGGTGTGTTGGTTTCTGACATGTCAGGACATGTCTAGGGCTTGTGTCTGACACATGTCCTATTTTAGCACACGTGCCTAGAGTGTCACATGCCCGATAGGGGAATACGAGACACGGGGGCCTTTAGGACGTGCCCTGTTTCTTAGTGGATAATGTACTAGGGGCAGACCATCCAACATTATTAGCCTTAAAGTGTCTAAGTAATAGTGAAATTAGAAAACTGTTCATGATTAACACGTTAGAAAGTGATATTTATATATTCTAGATATGTAACATGTGCATTAATGGAATTGTATGATGTATGTACTTTCTTGAGCCCAAGGCATTGACACCCATGCTCGATTAATACTGATAGTACTACTTGTCAAGATATTTGCAAGCCTCCTCAACCACATGAAAGGAGAGTGTATCACTTATTGGTCTTACTTGCCAACTAGCCCATGGATGCAGGTGGCCCACCCACGATCATATGTAATCATGTAATCCTTTGAACTGTTGGATGAACATCAATACAAGCCAACACCAACTAGGAGATTGGTACCACTTACAATTTACATTCCATTTACATCTAATAGTTAAGTGTTAACATCAATAGCCACTATGGGAGACACTACTACATTTCTAAGTTGCACGAAACTTGTAAACGTGTACAAGTTTACAAAATGGCTAGAAACGTGACCCCCCCCCAAAATGGGTACCTGGGGGAAACATGGTGTATAAAAAATACAAAAAATACAGATATATAGCTATGTTGTACAGGGACCCGCCTCCCCCCAAAAAACTCACGTACTTGACGTTCCTGTGTTTCAGGGACCCTTAGGAAATGTCCCCAAATTGCTGGGGACTCCATCGGGAACTTGGGGACTTGATGGCCATCCCCAAGATGTTCTGGGCAGATTTCAGGGACATTCCAGATAGATTTCAGTGATGTTCTAGGCAGATTTCAGGGGTTTTCTGGGCAGATTTCGGGGATATTCCGGGCATCAGTTTTGACAATCATGGAAATTGATGATTGGACAATATGATCATTTTTCCCATCCATTATTTTTTGTATTGCACCGAAACTAAATCTGTTGTACAAGTTGCAGCTCAAAACATTGGTTTTGTATGATGAGTTTCGATTTGGGTTTTTGATGATTAAATATTGTATTTTCAGCAACAACATTACAACAAGCAAAGTTTCCATGCCAAAAAAAAAAGAAATGCAACATTTCAAAGGGCCGATCCTTGTGGTTATTGCTTTTGTTCTTCTCATTTTTCTGGTCATCATTTCTTCTTCTCATTTTACATATTGTACATGGGTTTCCAGGAGTCGTTCAAGTCTAGTGCTTCCACGATCCCAATCTCAAGCATTTTGAAAACAATCAGATAGTAGTGACTTGGATTGGGTACTAAATGTTTGAATAAATTCCTATTCAATCATCTTCTTAATCTGAAATATGAATCTAATCTCTTTACAAAACCAAAGTGTTTTATAGTGGTTTTCAACATAGCTGTAAAAATCTGCAAAACCTATTGAGAAGGGAATGCCTTTTATGTTTTAACATAATCATCATTAACAAAAAATATGAGGAAGAAAAACAGCTATAGAAACAGTTCTCACTTAAGTTTCCTAAAGCTAAACTGCATTTTTCTCATGTCTAGCAGCCAATAATGGAATGTCATTCGGCCCTTTTTTAAATTGCTCTAGATTTTTCAGAATTGACAAGTGTAAGGGCTATCCATAATACTATATAGTATAGCTTGTTATTCTTACAAGCTTGAAGCAACTACAAATGTTTATGGTGAATTCTAAAATTTTAATATTTTTTTAATATATATATATATATATATTTTATTGCCGTCCCCTGAAAAATTTGGGGGTGCGTTCTAGCCGTACCGGGGACGCATCCCACCGTCCCTGCCGTTCCCCGGTCTCGAAAACCAATGCAACATAGATATATAGTTTTTTTTAAATGACACATTATCTTGCAACAAAATAAGCAAGAAAATAAGAATGATACACATATATGACATTTTAGGAGACTTATGTCTATATTAACTCTCACAGTGTTAAATTTCGACCGCGCCTCAGGTCTGGTCTACGTCTTCGACAATTATACACAAATTTTACTATTTGAATTGTAAGCATAGACACACTGAGATGCCTAACTACTTAGCAGAACGGAAAATATATTAGCAATTGAATCACACATAGGTACACGATAATTTAATGCCAAATCACTTGTTCTTAAAACCAGAACAAGACTCAAAACAACTGGGCTCTCGTACCAGAGACAATGGCCCAATTTTTTATAAAGTAAAATACCAAAATTCACTTACAAGGCACAGCTGAAACCCTCCTTGGTTTCTTTGCGAACAATCTGCTGTTAGGGTGCTGTTGTAACAGCCCTTATGGCTGTCCTCAACCTGGCCTCCAAGCTGTCCCAAAGACTCAGCTATATCAGCTCACCACCTGCCTCAAGACCTGCTGTTAGTGTGGCTATAACAGCCCCCTTTCACTGCTGTTCCAGCCCTCAGTACTTGCCCAATAGACAAGCCTCCATGGCTGTCCAAATCTGCCCCTGGAAGACTGCTGTAACAGCCCTGGAAGTTTGCAGTTACAGTCCTCTTTCTCAGCCTGACATACACCTGTAATGACCCTCGAACAGCCCTCAAACTCTGCCAGTACACCTGTAACTGTCCACAGGACTGAGGATGCTACTCCTCCTTGCTGGACGAGACTTCCAAGGACCCGTGGCAGCCTCCAACAGTCCCAGCTCTCTGCTGTCCACCTGTATCAGCCTATTCTCCTTGCCCAGCAGACCTCCAAGCCTCCAGAACAGCTCCCCCAGGCCTGCGGCTCCCCTGTCTTCCTAGAACGAGTCTCCTCTAGGACCTGCAGCTGCCTTTCCTAGGCTGGCTGAGTCCCTTACAGACCTGTGGCAGGTTGTTCTAGTAGGCCGAGCCTCTCCTAGGCCTTGGCTTGCCCTTTCTTGGCTGCCAACTGAGGTATGAACCTCCTTCTCCTTGCTACCTGCCTAAACAAACAAAGACTGCAGCAGAAATGAGGCCAATCAGCTTCTC
Source organism: Picea mariana (assembly GCA_032191745.1). Classification (NCBI taxonomy): domain Eukaryota; kingdom Viridiplantae; phylum Streptophyta; class Pinopsida; order Pinales; family Pinaceae; genus Picea; species Picea mariana. Next base: position 239,855 of record JASDQU010736186.1, read on the forward strand.
TCCATGGCTGGACTGAGGCCACCACAAGCTGGACTGAAATCACCAAGCTCTCACACACTTGTCTCCACAATAATGAAATGTCACAATGACTTCTCTCCTTTATATACAAGTCTTAGGGGTCATCAAGGAAGCCCCTCCACAAATCAACATCAAATTAGACTTACATGTGGGTGTGAAGCCCCATCACAAACCCATGAAGCCCATCATCAAGCCCATGAAGCCCCAGCCTCATTCCAAGGGCGTTTTCGCCGGACCGAAAGTGTAATGTGATGCCCATGATCATTCCCACATGCCCAACACCTGGGGTCATGTGAGAATACCTGCCTGAAGCTACAAAACATCAACACATAGATGATTGCATGATGCAAAATCCCATAGCTTGGTGGTCTTGACCAATGTCAATCCGATACCGTCATACATGATAAAATCCAGTGGAAACGTTACAATCCTGCCAATCCTAAAATCCTGAAAACTATTAAGTCTGCTGAATTCTAAACGCTGAACGGGGTATGAAATTCTACTTTCTCCATATGAAGTCCGTTGAGGTTGGAACCACTTTCAAACATCCTGAAACAATTAATGGTAATGTTAAAAGTTTAAGTAAAAGTTGACATATCAACTTTTACTTTAAGAATTTAATATTACCATTAATTACCAAGGTCACAAACTCCTCAAAGCTCAATCCCTTATCTTTGTTTTGTCTTAAAGGGTTGTTGGCACAGACAGGGCGATATTTTCCTATGGGTCTCAAGCCCCTTTTGGGCACTTAGGTCAATCTGGAAACTTCCAAAAAAGTGCCCAAAATATCACTGGAAATGGCCGAAATGCCTTGGAAATGCTGCCCGCCATACTGTACAGCGTTTCCAGATTTAGAAACACTGTACAGTATGGCTGGCGGTGTTTCTAAGGCATTTTGTACCCGTTTTGGCATTTCCAAGCGTTTCAGGTACCAGTACGTGGCTAAACTAGGCATTTCCTGCAACATAGCTGCATTTCCATGCTAAATAATATTTTTTAAAACCTAATATTTGACACACAAATGAGCTACTTTTAAGTTGCCTAATTTTCCTTGAAATCACTGTTTTCTTGCAGCAACAGCAAGTACAAAACTGTGCTACAACAACATGTATAATAGGTTTGCTTAAATGTCTTCATTAATATGATGAACCGGCTTCCCTTGAGCTACACAAGCAGTACCTAGATGTTTGACACTGCCAGAGACATCAAATGGCTGCTTATGGGTCACGGAAACATTAAATTTTCCAGAAAGGTGTATGATAGTAATATAATACATCAATTTCCAATTGTATAAGGCAGACTCACACAAGCAATAAAGGGATATGCTACACTTCAAATTCACTCCACTGTAAGGACAGTATAAGAATCCCCCATGTACTACAACAACCTCTTTATGAGCTTTTCAAATAACATGCAAGCTCCATGCCATATGGATATATTTACTATGAGCTTGGATGTAAGTTATTAGCCTCTAAACAAATAAAGTGATGCCATATATTCAATATGCAATTTCAAATGCATTGGACCACAAATCACAATCTTTCATACAAGTCTTCTACCACTACTTTACTAAGTCAAGGATTTAACAGTTTTGGTTCTAGAATAGGTTTAACAATTGTCAATTGTTTATATCTCACGGGTTTTAACTTTTATCTACATAGAAGCTATAGAATATTCTGAAGTACTACCAGTGAAAATGCATGTGTATTGGCCCCATATTTGTGATGTGGGATATTCAAAATCTAGCCAAACTTCAATTGACTACAGCTTTATTGTCCAGTGTCCTTTAAAACCAGAAACTATAGCCATGGACAAGTCCTATGAGACACAAAAATTCTGGTTTAGATGCAAACAGAACACTCTTTAAACCTGGCAAAAATAGTGTGGGATACCTCAAACCATTTCAAAATTAATTATACATATTCATAATTGTATAATGAAATAAAATATTTTGATACCTATTACCATCTTAGGGAATAGTTACAGTAGAGCATATCAATCTGTGTGAATAAATTACAATATCGAATGGTCCAGTTCACTGGGTCCCCTCAATTGACCTATTATTTTTCATCAAAACGACAATGATGTAGTTGAGCATATAACTCGTACAAGGAGTAGAGCATGCAGTGCCAAGTACCTCCTTGAACAGTGAACTCATAATTATAGCTTCCCACAAGGGTTAGTGACTGGTCGTGATCCCTGATCCTTTACTTCAGCTTCTAACTAATGCACTAGCTGCAGACATCCTTAGTGCATAGCTATCCATCAAGATTCAAAACACAATTCTAATCAGTAGCTACTGATCAGATAGTTTGATCCTAGATTGGGGACAATTCTTTACTGGGAATATAATAATGTTGGATTTTTTGTTACATACAGTTTTCCCTCTTTGCTAATCATAATTCCTGTCGATTTCACTTATCTGCCGAATCTGTGCTGCATCCTTGAACAATAACTGGCTACTCTACAATGTTGTGCTACATGCTGGTGTTTCAGACTATTGGTGGCTTTCCACATGTTCAACACAAACTACTTCTACATTCAAACACTTTCTTCAATCAAAAAGTATGTAAAATTTGAAAATGATTAAAGGGACGCCAGCATTACTGAAATGCAGTGTGGAATGCATCCAGCTTATCAAGTAACTGCAGGATGAGTCTCCATGCAAGTTGAAATAGGCTGCCCAAGTTTTCCATCACAATTAATAAATTAAAGTTATCAAAGTTATCAAAGTTGCCCATGTAGGTCAATCTATTCTGGCACATTACACAGGCTTCATGGGTTTTAACTTTACGGTTATTAATTGTTTACTGCAATTTCAGAGTATACATCATTCAGTGAATTCTCAGCAGCAAATCATAACAATGATAAATCTATTTCTAACTATTGTATGCAAATACCACGTGTTATTGAATTTTAAGTATCTTACTATTGTTTGACAGATGCTTGCAAGTCACATCGTGCCCCTATTTGATCAATCTTTAAAATTATTGTTGTTCTCACTCTGAAAAAATTCATGTTTGCTTGTCCGTAAACATTATTGTATAGGATATTATCATTTTCCTTTGTCTTAAAACTGTAAACTTGGGTGTTCAAATAGTCTACGAGACAATTTTCTTTTGAATTGCTGGTTAAAAATCAAGTGTCCATTTATTATTGTTTCTTCTCATGATTGCTTTTTTCTGATCTTTACAGATGGGAGGATGCTTATGAATTACTTCAAGAAATGCAGGCACATAGAATGCCCAATGCTCATAGAGTGATTGGGACAATGATCAAAGGTGATTATGATGATCTGCCAAACTGGCAGATGGTTGATTATGTATTTGATAATTTAAAATCACAGGGTGCTGGAATAGGGATGGCATTCTACAATGTGCTTTTGGACACATTATGGTGGTTTGGCCAAAAGGAAAGGGCTGCCAAAGTACTTGAAGAGGCTAGGAAGCGAGGAGTTTTCCTGGAAGCATTTCGACAAACTAAGTTGGTATGGTCAGTGGATGTACACAGGTTGGTATATACTATTATCCATTCTTTTGTTTTAGGCCAGACATGATTACAGCTTTATGGTTCTATTTTCCTTTCATATAGCCCGTTCAACTTCTATTTTGACTCTTGAGTAATTTATTATCCTCTTTTGATTCAAGTTATTATTTTAAAGACCATAACGATGCAAGATGAAAGATGGTACTCTCATTCAGGTTTGTTTGATGAAATAATTCCTTCCATTTGTCTGTTGAGATCAGAATGTCTGTTGGTGCTGCACTGACATCCCTCTCAGTCTGGCTTATTGATATACGAAGATTGGTTCTTGATGGAGAGGATATGCCTCAGCTTGCCAGCATAGTTACTTTGTATGATTTGCTTAGCTAATTTATTTGGCTAAGCTATGGTTTTGAGCTCACTTGCTTTCTTTCTGTTAAAATTCCTTTATCTTTTCTTTTTATTTGTGTTAGGATGCATGCCATTTTTCAACTAAATTAGATTTTCCTACATCCTGTGTATATTCTTTTCAGGCAAGGTGAATTGGAACAGAGAAAAGATGCAAGAGGGTTTCCCATTACAAAGGCAGTGTATTCATTTCTCAAGGACCTAGCTGCACCCTTTAGCTATGCTGCATGGAACAAGGGACGAATTTTATGTCATCCGGTTCAATTAAAGCGGTGGCTTTCAAAGTCCTATTTGGATGAAGCTATTGGTCTTGTAAATTCCTTGCTTCCAATTCCGGGTGCAATGATAGGCAGCACATATATAGAGGGAAAAGAGATTGGCAATGAAGAAATTAACTCCAATGAGAAGGAAATGACAAGAACAGAGTTAACATCAGTTTAAAAGTCATCTTCTTTGAAAATGTCATTCTCAAATTGCTTTGAATACTAAAGAATCCAAAATATGAATCGAGACCTCAATTCTGAAGCTAAGTGATGCCTGTAGTTGATTACAATATTGGTTCCTGTCATATTGATGTTCATGTTTGAGGTACCACAGAGGATGCTGGCTTAAAAAATCTGAGGGTTGATGTCCAGATGCAGTGACATTGTATTGCAGTTGTTTCTTTCCATTTGTTAGGATTTGACAGGTGACATTGTCACTGTATACTATGTTATTTGCAGGCAGAAGCATGGTAAGAGTTGATGTGACCTAACAACTTTTGCATACAGAAGCATGGTAACCTGAGGTGACGTGACCTGATATTTTAGTTGCTTTTATAAATTATTTTTCCAGGTCACAAAGCGGCAAAACCTTTTGGGGTTGCAAAACAAGGGCAGAAATTGTTGAGTAACATGAACCTGTTATCCCAATCCATTCCAGTATCAAAAGTCCAGATCAGATCAGTACTCTTCCCAATAACCTTCCCTAGTTTTGTATATTGTTGCTGGCTATAAGCATCTTGGCATTCAATGATATGATATGGGACTTAGAGTCTTTACAGTGTTCTGCTACTTCTTTGTTCAGTTCGGTTTGAGTCGTGCGCTATTAATATTTTGTCAATAGTGAATTTAGCTGCGAATTTTTGTTTATTAACTTCCTTGTTGATACAATGTCACCGAATGGATCATAAACCAAGCAAGCTAAAATAGTGTTTCGGGGCCATTTTTACATACACACTCATTTAAAAGCTTAGCAGCAGGTATTTCAGGGATTGTTCCACTCGTTGAAATTGTTTGAGATGCCTAGTGGACTGGACAATTTATTAGTTTCAGTGAAATCAAATATCTTTTTAAAAGTCAATGTTGATGAGACATGGACCTTTTGTCATAACAAGATATCTGAGTACTTGAGTAGCCTGCCATGGATCCCAGGCTTTGTCCTCAATTTGGTTTAGTTGGAAGGGATGATAGTCAAAAACCAGGCCAATTGTTATTACTTTCATGCAGTGAACTCCCATTAAGAACAGCTGGATATGATCTGTGGCTTATCTTGATGTCTCATCCAAGGTTCCTAAAGCTGAAGTAATGTCAGGGAACCTCAAGAAAGGGAAAATTAATATTGATAACTTAGTTTGCTTGAAGTATCTAATCAATACCAATTCTAATGTAACAAAACATCTAGTGTTTTTTTTTGGTAAATAAAAAGAGATTCTATTAATATACGGGAAGGATTACAAGATTTCAGACAGATATCCACTGGGATTTTTAACTTCGTCCTAAGATCCCATTCTGTCTGGACTCTGGACATCAAAACATGGTTTTGAGGATAAGTCCATGTCTTCATTTTAACAAAAAATACTTAGATTTTTAAAGTTTCTGAAAATAAACCCAAGTGACTCAGTTCTAGCAAGATCTGTACTTCTGATTCTATCATTTTCATCTAAACAACCCAGAATACATTTCAGATTTGATAAAGAAGATCTCTTGTTCTTTGTTAAACTATTCTTTTTTCTTCTAGCTGAAAACAAAAGCTCAAAAAGAGAATATCTTTCCATGGTACAGAGTTACTCTTGAGCTGCAGGCTCTTCTTGGGTCTGGTTCTCCATTGCTGTAGGATGGATGACACACTTGCTATTGCCAGTCAGTGTATTGACTCCAACTTTTGCCAAATATATTGGGTCATGATCCGGAAGTCTGCAGAAATTGCTACTACTGAATGCAGAAGGGATATAGTTTATGCCTCTCGTCCTCGCTGGGATCCCTCCCCCTCTTGGTGGGATGGACCCAAGCCATGCTGCATGAAGGATCTGATGCTGGTCATCAGTTCGAGAGCCAAGTGCCAGTGTCTGTTATCCTTGTTGAGCTTCTGCTGCAGAATGTGTGCTAAAATGGGGATCTTTCCAGTCTCCTTGATCCTTTCCAAATTCTCTTTCACCTGACCAGCTATCATATCCTTGTCTGCCCACTCTAAATTTACTGCTGCTTTGAAAACAGATCTCTAACTTCCGGTATTCTTCAGGTTAGTGAGAAGATTAAGGGATTAAGGGCCTCCAAAATCCTCTTCACCTAACATATCTCTTTCCTCTGTCCCTCTTCTCCTAAGTTCTTCTATTTTCACTCTCAGAGAAGAAGGGTCACAAGCTTCATAAACAGTTTGATGGGCCTCCAGGCTTTTCTAATACCTGAACTGGGAGTTTTTCCACTTCCCCATTTTTATGGGTTGTTTTGCCTCTGACATTGTGGGTGCTTTCCCTTTAGCAGGGTGAGCTGAGCTTCTCATGCTTCCCTTGTTTTGTGTGGACTGCTGATTGGCATTTTTCCTGGTCTCCACTGATCACCACTTGCAGGCTTTCCCATTGGGGATTTTGGAGGAGAATGATACTGTTCTTCCTGGAGCTAAGTTCCAAACAGCCTGATGACTCCAATCTTGAACCGCAGACAGAATTTGTTTCATCTTCATCACATCTGGGGATATACGCTTCAGTCCGGAGAATGCCTTACTCCAACTTTGCCCGCCACGAGTAGTGAGCATTGAACTGCTTTCTGCTATGAATCATGATTGATGACTGCCGTACGGTCCAAGTGCATCTCCATCATGATGTGTGGTCTCATACCTCTTGGAGGAGCAATACAGTGCTGAAACTGATATGCTGTTTCCCGTAATCTTTCCTTTCCATAATTCTTATGCTTGATTTGACCCACCTGCTGTTGCCACTTGAACACTCAATAGTGGTGTTTCCTTATCGTGTTCATCAATCTGTTATGTTGTATCTTTATAAATTCCTAGTGACATAATTGGTCTTCTTTCCTTGACCCCACTTCCACCATGTGGTCTGGTGAGATGTCTTGACCCCAAGGCTCCCCGTCATCCTTGTTGCCTTGCCTTGGGTATGTGTGATTGCCTTGCCCTCTGTTTGCTGCCCCAAGGGAGCAACAATTTGCTCCTTATCTCCGTTGGCTTCTTTTGCTGTCTTCTGTGACTAGGCTCCAATTTATTCATGAGTTCTCTTCCTCGCCAAGATAATTCTACTTAGTTGTCAGGTGTTAATCTCCTCAACCGGCTTTAGTGCGTGTTACCACACAATCTAGCACCAAGTACAAAGCTTTCACAAGGCACCAAGACTAGTGGAACATCGGAAGATGTCACCACTGTCACCTAGCAACAACTTCCCTCTCTTTAGTGAAGGAGCAAATCCAACACAAGGGAGGTTTCCCTAGTGGCCTCCAAGAATCCCTAGGCAAGACACAATCAAGTATAGGGCCCTTGGGTAACTACTCAAACTACCACCAATGAAATAAGATAGACAAGGTATTAATAAGGTGGTAAGACAAAACAATTTCCAGATTTGTAGAGTTGAGGATCTAGGTCAATCTAGGAGGTTTAGCAAGTCAATTTAAGGCTCAAGAGGATCCCCAAACACTACAAATGAAGATAAAGCTAAGGGCTGTTGTAAAACTTGGAAAAATATATTAAATTATAATAAGAAAACAAGTTATTACAGCAACGAATAAATCAGCCCTCTAACAAGTAATAATTCAATGAACAAAGAGGGCTAAAGCATGAGCTAAATTAGCGTTTCATTAACTAACAAAATCAGAAAATTAAGAGGCATATAACAGGCCTAAAATCCTAGACATTTTGCCCTAAAAGGCTGTTAGAACAATTCAGAAATACAAATTAGGGTTTTAACAATGTTTATTAGGTCAACAATATGCCAAAAATGCCAAAATGTCTTAGTCTTTTATGGCTGAAAATGAAAATTTGTTGTAATAAAACCCTAATCTAACCCTAAAATGGTAAAAGTAGAGTATAATTCATAAAATAATGATTGACTATTGGGAGAGTGACTAGTGCCTACTATATTTTTAGGCATATGGGGTCAATTAAGGACTCCTTTGAAGAGATGTGGGTGGATCTAGGGTGATATTTAGAGGTTGTTCACTACTAACCTTAGAAGATCCTCCTAGTATATCACTAGATTTTCAAAGACAATTCAAGTGAAGGTTCTTCACTAGTAACCTTCCAAGAGCTTTAACAAGAAGGGTTTGTTCAAGAAAGATCCAAGAGGATGCTCAACCAACACTAGAGAAACAACATTACACTTATATACATTCATAAACAAAACCACAAGATAACATGAGGCCACTTACTCAAGAAACCTTTCGTCCATCAAGACTCTAGCAATGAACATCCACGAAGTAGAAAAACATCCACAAGCATATCTTCTCCAAAGAGTTTCTCTAACTAGCCATCCATGGCATTTTTCACAAGAGAGAATGTAGTAGTATACAAGTAGTAATGTATCTCCACAAGTAGCAATGATTTACAATTGAGAAGTGCTTCTCTTATTTATATGATAGATCTAGCACCCTTCTCATACAATAGAAGCCCTAAAAACATAAAATAATGCCTTTATCTCTCTCAAACCCTAGAGATAAGGCAACATTACATAAAAAATACACGATACATGAGTGATTAGGTCACTAAGATCCTAACGATGCATCCAAGATGAAGGTAGCTCAAACATCAAATCTTCCCTCATAAATGTGCTATAGATCTCACATGTGTGGTCTCATGAAGGGGATGACATCACTCCAAAGTGATGTCTATTAGCACACTTTTTCGCCCTCCAATCAGATATGATATAACATAAATCAGATATGAAAAAGAGGCTAATTCAAGGAGAGAATGCCTTAAGTGTCACCGACAAACCTTCTCTCCGTTTGGGCTATTGCGTGCCAAACTCAGGGGGGTGTCCCTAAGTGCCTTGCTGCTAGTTTCAGGTCTAAGCCAAAAGTGTCTTGGACTGTGTGTAAAACCGCCCAAGACGTTAGGAAAATAAAGGTTTATTTTGCTTGGTAGAATCCCTATAGTGTTAGCGTTAGAAAGATGAATAGACAGGAGAGAGAAAGCACAATTAAAAAGTCGAATTTAACCACAATAAGAGGCTGGAAATTTCTAATAATGCACAAATTTAAACACAATACTGACAAGAACCAAAATCTTGGTATGGGCACAACAATTCTTTATTAATGTCTTGCCAAAGGGCTGATTGCACCACATAAAACAAGCACAAAAACCGATAGAGTGGCTATCTCTGCACAAAGAACTAGAAGCTAGAATGTAGAAGAATGAGAGAGAGAAAAAGAGTATGTACATTGTTGCTGCAAAAGATCCAACATTGAACACCGAGGATACCTCTGTAATATATAGACTTGAGGGTGCATTTCCCAAGAGAAAAGCAAGAGGGCGCACATGTGAGAAAATAGGTAGGTAATGCATAGGGGATGAGCGAGTGTGAGTGAGGAAAGCATGCATACGAGGTAAGGAGAGAGTCTAAGGCGCACGTGTTGGCTAAGAGGGAGAATATAGGCACATGGGAGGTGAATCAAAGGCTAAAACACGTGGGAAAGAGTGAGTGGAGTGCACATGCAGAGAATAAGAGAGCGCAAGGGGAGATAGAGTGTGAGATGGAGTAGTGCGCCACACATGTAAGGGTTTTGAGGGAGAAGGATGGGCACATGAGAGGAAGGAGAGATAGATGAGGGTAATGGCTCATGGAGGAGGAGACAAGCGCATGAGAGAGAGTTAAGAGTAGAAAGGGGCGCACGTGTGAGCTTTAGAGGGAGATATGAGGGATTAACTAGTGTAAATAATGGAGAAGAGAGGAAGGGAGGCGTATGAATGGATACATGCACTAGAAATTAGGTAAATTAAAGCTCACATGTGGAAGAGGAGGAATGTCAAGGGTGCACGTGTGAAGAAAAGTGGGGGATAAAAGGATGCACACGAGTGGGTAATGCATGGAAACATGCACCCAAGTGGAAAATAGGAAAGAGTAAGGCACATGGTGAGAAGAAAAGCATGATAATACGAGTTAGGTGAGAGAAAGGTGAGTTGAGCATTAATTAACTCAATCATGCCAATTAGACATTTGCCAACTCACCCACACGCCCTCTCTCATTAATTGATCGCCTTATTTCTTGAAAAGTGCGCCCCCTCTAATACTTATGCCATCAAAGTGCCACATGTCACACTTTCATTCTGCCATTTGTTAGAATCTGACTTCGCGACTTGTCATCTTGGGGGGTGACCATACCTGCTGTAACTGCCAAAAATAATAGTCCAACCCTAAAAAATAGGAAAACACCAAATGTGTTTGGGATGATTAAGAGATCACTGCCAAATGTTGCACGTCTAAAAATAGAAAGTCCTCGAAAGTCTGTGAAAATATGCTCATCGGATTTGATTTTCAGTAACGAATCCGAAAATGTAATCAGAATCACCATTTGACCCCCCGATCTCCACCTGCTAAAAATAGAAAATACTCGCATGTCATCTCGAAAAGGGCTCATTGGACTCAAAATGTCTTTAGGATCAATACTAAAAACTCAGAATCATGATTTGAAGCCTGGAGAAATCAACTTGCTATAAATAGTAAGTGCCTGGATGATCCTTGTAAAAAGTGTCATCAGGCTCAGAATTGTGCAAGGACCAATAATGTATGCTAAAAAATGACACGTGAGTCTTCGATCACTGTCTCCTAAAAAGTAGGAACCCTACAGGGTGCTAAAAATAACATTCTCTCTCAAATCCATAGAAAGTTGTGTTAACTTTGTCTCTGAAGCAAAAATCACCAATGAACCAATAATCATATACCTGTTTCTAATGGGAACCAACCATTGGCTCACACAAATGCTCAATCTTGTTGAAATATTGTAACTGCAAAGAGTATTCTATTTATTATTGAGTCATTATTAATTAGATCAATCCCCTTTTGTGGATTGATCATGTCGGGCTTTGTAAATGACCAAATCCCCTTTTGCAGATTGGTCAAACCCTAATTATATCATGCAATTTAAAGAAGTCGGCCCCATGCCTAATTAAAGTGGTTTTAACCACTAAGTGAAGAAGTCGGCCCTGCCCAGTGAAGAGACACCTCCTTAGCGCCTGCCAGCTAATATAAATAAGAGAGGCTAGCGCCTCATTCATACACTCACTCATTCCACTCAACAAGTGCGCAAGTTTGGAGATAGCTGCAGTTGGGAGAAGAAGGAAGAGAGAGGCACATTGCTTAGTGTTGGATATTCTCTAGTGTTTTGGTTTATTGTCTTGGCATTGTATTGGCTATCTATATTAAGAAAGTTTTTGCTGGGTTTTCTCCCCCATGAGGATTTCCCAGGATAAAGGCTGTGTATCTTGTGATTGTGTTTCTCTCAGTGATCCTACCTATGCTATTGTTATCTAGTAAATTGAGAAGAAACTTAATAGCTGCTCTAAAATTAACATGGTATCAGAGCTAAGCTGAAGAGAGCACCTTTTACAGGATAAGCAAAAACGCCACTGTTGCCGTACAAGAAAATTAGGGTTTTTTTATTGAAGAGGAATTTCAGTCTAAAACTCATCAAGGAAGTGCGCCCTAGCCTAGAGAGATCATTGGCGGCTTGAGCGCACTTTTCCAGTGGACAGAACTCTCGGAAAGTGAAACCCTATTTTTTACCAGAAAACCAGAAAACCAGGAAACCAGAACTAGTACCAGAAGTACCGGTCCAGAATTGCGCAAGCTCAGTTTCAAGGGGTAAAAGTTGGATTTTCAGAAAACTGACTGCACCAGGCTACTCGCCTGAGCCAAGCGCACCTCCTGGTAAGTTCAGATCTAAATTCTGAGCACTTTCATTTTTTGGTCATTTTCCTAGCTTCAGGTCAAGATGTCTGCAAGCACCAAGCTTGTTGACAAGTTAGAAGGTGTGGATAACTTCTGTGCTTGGAAGTATAGGATTGCACTCATTCTTGAAGAGAATGACCTAGCAATATTCATTAAAGAAAATGTACTAGAACCCACAGATGCTACAACTAAAGCAAAGTACCAAAAGGACATGGTTAGGGCCAAAAGAATCATTGCAGACTCTATCAAAGATCACTTGATCCCTCAAGTGTCATCTAAAGATACCCCAAAAGAAATGTTTGATGCCCTAAACAAATTGTATGAAGGAAGAAACATTAACCATAAGATGAACTTGAGAACTCAACTCAAGAATACAAAGATGCATAAAGAAGAAACAATTCATGAATATTTCTCTAGAATCTCTCAATTCAAGGAACAACTAGAAGCAATTGGAGATACCCTAGATGAATATGAACTCATAATGACAACTCTTAATGGTCTCACAAGACCTTGGAACACATTCATCCAAACCATTTGTGCCAGAAAGGAAAAACTACAATTTGACAGTCTTTGGGAAGAATGTGTTCAAGAAGAAGCAAGAGTAGCTAAATGAGAAGTAGTACTATTAAGGGATGACGATCAAGCTCTAGCTACTCATACTAAAGGAGGAAAGAGAAGGCCTCACTTCAAGAAAGAGACCCACCCACATAAGGAGTCTCACTCCCCAAATAAATTCATCCATAAAGAATCTCACCCTCCAAGGAGATTCCAGAAGTTTCGAAAAGGTCAAAGAAGAGAAAATGATTTCTCATCCTACCAATGTTACCATTGTGACAAAATGGGACATATTGCTAAGAATTGTCCAGCTAGAAAAGAAGAATACAAGAAGAGGAACAAAAGACACCATGCCCATGTTAATATTATGGTAGCTGCGGGAGGTATTTACCTCCACGTGTAAACTTGACAAGGATAGAATACTCCGGGAAGTAAGAAGAAACTCTAATGAGTTGGCTAATAACCCTAGAAGACTTGTCGGCTCAAGAAGATAATTTATATTAGGTTATTAGCCTCCAAGAGAAGAAGTCGGCCATAAATAATAATATATACTGAAGAGACAGATACCCAAAATGAGAAGTCGGCCCAGGCAGTTAGCTAGAATTAGTATAAATACAGGAGGCCAGTTCTCATTCTGGCAGGCAGTCTCAGGATTGCAGAGCAGCACTTGTGCGCACTGCAGTTGCCTAGTTTCTGTGCAGTTTTGGAGGAGAGCTGCCGCTGCAGCTGCTGCAACTAGCAGTTACGCTTGGACTATCTCTTGGCTAGGGTTTGGACTATCTGATAAGCTCTTGTTGATGCACTATCCTTCGGGAAAGGTGTGCTACCCCTTGTTTGGCTATCTAGCCTAGGGTTTGCTTCCGGAGTGATTCTCTGTCAAGGTTAAGGTGCTTGGAGGGTGGCTCCGGCCTATGGTTGGGTGACAAGGGTATTTTCAATGGTAAAACGAGTACATCCACTTATATTCTAACAGGTTATGGGCCCACACCTCCTTCATTTAGTTTAAACGCTAGAAGGAAACATAGCCGCTAGGATATTGAGCTCGCTGAGGCACTGCCGCTAGGGTTACTAGCAGAAGCAGCTTCCAAGACATTGCCACTAGGGTTACTAGCATGAGCAGTTGCAGAAACCCTAATCCTCTTGTTGAGGCACCTTAAGTGAAGGGATTGACCTAATCTCCGGACAGATCAGTGTGCCCTAGCCTAACGCATCTCTTGGTACACTCAGCAAGCCAAGACCTCAAGTTTGAGTTTGTGGTCAAATCTAGGGTTTGACCAAGTCAAAGTAGCCATGACTTATTCTATGAAGTCAGAGAACAAGTTAGATGGAGCCTCTAACTTCAGAGCGTGGAAGACAAGGATTGATCTCATCCTTGCCAAGAATAAAGTGTTGGATATCGTGAAACCAGAGTTTGAAGAAGGGAAAGAGAAGGAACCGTAGAACGTTGCAGCTATGGAGAAGTTCAAAGACGGTGACATCAATGCCATGAGTATCATAGTGGATTCTATCAAAGACCACTTGATATCCTACATCTCCCATCTTGACTCATCGAAGAAGATGTACGATACCCTAACAAACCTCTTCTCAGTCAGAAACATTGGACAAGTAACGAGTCTGAAGAATGAGCTTCATGACATGAAGATGAATGATGATGAAAACATAACACCATACTTTGTGAGAATTTCTGAGTTAAGAGATCAACTGCAAGCTATTGAAGAGATCATCTCAGAGAAGGAGTTGGTAAACATAGTACTCAATGGTCTTCCCAAGACGTGGGATGTATTTGCCGCAAGCATGAACACAAGAAAGGAGTATCCAACATTTGAAGAACTTTGGACTTACTGTGCTCAAGAAGAATCAAGGATCAGTGCAAAAGAGAAACCCCAAAAGAAGTACGATGATCAAGCCTTCACAACAAGATTCAAGAACTTCAGGAACAAAAGGAAGTTTGGTTCAAGGAGGAAGCCAAATCAAAAGAAAGACATTTCAGAAGTACAATGCTTCAACTGTTGAAAGTATGGTCACTACAAGAATCATTGTCCCGAGCTAAAGAAAAGGAAGGAGAAACACGAAGCATCAATTGCCGAAGAAAAGGAACCTACAAAGAAGACTAAGCAAGATGGAAGAGACTTCTTCTTCTAAAGGTAACAAAACTCTTCTTATTTCTTGTACATATCTTGTTTGCATCGTCTCTGTACATATCTTGTATATCTATCTCTTGGAAGATAATGTGTTCCAAGAAGAACTATACCTATGGAAGAACAACAAGATAAGAATGTATATCATTAGATAATACACATGAAAGGATGAAATACAAATCATGTGGAAGCTATTGCAAGATAAGATGAATCAATCATGAAGAGACTTAGAAGAAACAAAGACAGAAAGAAGTCAACAGTCGAGAGGAAATTGAAAAAAGACTAATGACATTTTGTAGAAGATAACAAGATGGAAGCGTGGACTTTGTTAGACAAGAGAGCCAATTATATATTGCAGAAGACAATAAGGATGCAGATGGAAGTGTGGAATCTGTTAGACGGAGGGAGCCGATTGTATGCACTCATACATGAAGCAAGAATTAGGAGGGAGCCAATCCTATGATCCATTGAAGATGATGAAGTATATATCCATGATAGCAGCCATGAAAGACAATACGTATTCTTCAAAGAGAAGCCTTAAAGTATCCCTGGTTGTCCATCCACATCCGTGATCCTATGATGGAATCTTTAGGGCATGGAATCTATAAGAAACTCCGTGGACATGAGAACTAAAGAAACACATGAAGATTCCAAGAAAGAAAGAGAAGCCAGAACAACGAGTCATTGTATCAAGAATCACAAGATTGTCAGCTTGATATAAACTCAATAAAAACAATCAAGCAGAGGAACTGAAAGTCGTGATAAAGAACAGTATATGGAAGACTTATGAATGAAAGAATTGTGAGATCCAAAACTAGAGGTTCTCCCAGATGGAGGGAGAAGACTATGATGATTACTTGTTCCAGTAAACCAGACTTATCTCTACACGAGTCATTATATCATCCGCAACATCCATGAGTTGGAGTTCTACATCAGATGAATGCAAATAATGTTCTCCAGAGAAATTGAATAAAGAGCGTATGAAGAGCAATCTCAAGACTTTGAGGCATACCAGAAAGAGACCCTTGTATGCAAATAAAAGAAGATAACTTGGTGGAGAACCTCCAGTGCACAACAAAAGCGTGGTGAAGATTTCCTATAACATCAAGATGATTACTCAGTAGATCAGATCTCATGATGAAAGAAAAAGTGCCACATGGATATGTTCCAGTTTTCCAACAATGATATACTCTATTGTTCAGAGCTACATGAAGCCTTCACAGAAAATCAATGTTCCAGACTAAAGTACATTTAAAATCAAGCATTACATTAGCTGTGATGAAGTCCGAAAAGGAGAAAGTGGTTCTCCAATACATATCTCCACAGATGAGCAGATAAGCAGACATTTTGGTAAAGCTTCTATCCAAGATGAAAGAGTTTGCGTACTCAAGATGGAGCTCGTGGAGACGACTTCCTTATTGAAAAAGGAAGAGATGACTCTCAGGTTGGGAGGGAGCACTGAAAATATTATTGAGGACATTCATTTTCAAGATTGAAAAATAGTCCATCTTGGACAGATGCTTTCCTGATCGGAAAGTGGATTGAGATTTCTGACGGACAACGATTTCCCATTGTGGTTAACATGAGAAATGGTCCAGATTATTGATGTATCATAGACAACGAGTTCCCATTGTGGTTAACATGGGGAGTGGTCTAGGGCAGTGTCTCTTCTTGAGGGATACTCAAGAAGACTGGTCTGCCTTGCTGGACATCGATTTCTCATTGTGGTTAACATGAGGAATGGTCCATTTTGGAGGTTGATACAGGACAATCTTTTCCTCTTGTGGTTAACAAAGGAAATGGTCTAGACAGTCATTCCTTAGGGTTTATACATTCTCTCCAGGGTGCACTTTGATTAGTGTAGGAGGAATGGCCCAGGTTGGGGAATGGTCTAGGCTCAATAATTAGGGACAAACATTCCTTAGGGTTTATACATTCTCTCCAGGGTGCACTTTGATTAGTGTAGGAGGAATGGCCCAGGGTGGGGAATGGTCCAGGCTCAACAATCAGGGACATGCATTCCTTAGGGTTTATACATTCTCTCCAGGGTGCACTTTGATTAGTGTAGGAAGAATGGCCCAGGGTGGGGA
>JASDQU010736186.1:271621-340085 GCA_032191745.1 Picea mariana
GATAGAATACTCCGGGAAGCAAGAAGAAACCCTAATGAGTTGGCTAATAACCCTAGAAGACTTGTCGGCTCAAGAAGATAATTTATATTAGGTTATTAGCCTCCAAGAGAAGAAGTCAGCTAGAAATAATAATATATACTGAACAGACAGATACCCAGAATGAGAAGTCGGCCCAAGTAGTTAGCCAGAATTAGTATAAATACATGAGGCTAGTTCTCATTCTGGCAGGCAGTTTCAGAATTGCAGAGTAGCACTTGTGCGCATTGCAGTTGCCCAGTTTCTGCGTAGTTTTGAAGGAGAGCTGCCGTTGTAGCTGCTGCAGCTAGCAGTTACGCTTGGACTATCTCTTGGCTAGGGTTTGGACTATCTGATCAACTCTTGTTGATGCGCTATCCTTGGGGAAATGTGCGCTACCGTTTGTCTGGCTATCTAGCCTAGGGTTTTCTTCCGGAGTGATTCTCTGTCAAGGTTAAGGTGCTCGGAGGGTGGCTTCGGCCTATGGTTGGGTGATAAGGGTATTGTCAATGGTAAAACGAGCACATCCACTATTCTAACATCCCATACAATTGAAGATGAAGAGCCAACCATGAAGATGATTAAAGAAAAGATTGAAGACTATGTCTTAATCTCTGCCCTCTCAAGATCAGTGTCACCTGGTGAGGATACATGGCTCATAGATAGTGGTGCTTCCAAGCACATGACAAGTCAGAGAGACATTCTCTCTAGCCTTACAGAAAATAACTTTCCCCAGAAAGTTACACTTGGAGATGACTACCAGTACCCTATCAAAGGAGTAGGAGAGTCCAATTATAAAATTGATTCAAGGACCCCAATGAAGATGAAGGATGTACTCTATGTACCAGGTTTGACGAAGAACTTGTTTTCTATCTCAACTTTAGATAAGAAAGGCTTCAGGGTTGCATTCATAGATGGTGAAGTCCTCATGTGGCTTAAAGGAAAAACCATAGAAGATGCAATTGTTATTGGAACAAAAGAAGGTGGCCTGTATAAATTAAAATGTCAATCAGATGCAGGCTTGATTCACTCCACTAAGAGTCCATGTGAACTTTGGCATAGAAGACTAGCTCACATCAACTACAAGGCCTTACCATATGTAAGCAAGGTAGTTATAGGTCTACCAGATTTCAAGGTTGATCATGAAGGTGTGTGCAAGGGATGTGCACAAGGAAAGAACATCAAGAATCCTTTCCCGAAGAGCGATAGTAAAGCAAGAGTCTTGGAGCTCATCCACTCAGATGTATGTGGCCCAATGCCATCCACCTCTCTTAGTGGGTATGTATACTACACACCATTTATTGATGACTATTCTTGTAAGACTTGGGTTTACTTCTTGAAATCAAAAGATGAAGTGTTTAGGAAATTCAAGGAATTCAACGCCTTGATCGAGAATCTTGCTGAAAGAAAAATCAAGATACTTAGGTCAGATAATGGAGGAGAATACACCTCAAAAGAGTTTGTAATCTTTTGCAGAGATGTCGGGATTAAGAGGGAGCTCACCACTCCCTACAATCCTCAACAAAATGGTGTAGCAGGAAGACATAACATAACTATAATGGAAGCAATGAAGACTATGATCCATGATCAAGATCTTCCAATGCACTTATGGGCAGAAGCAACAAGAAAAACAATGTATGTACAAAACAAATTATCCCATAGTGCACTTGGGTTCAAAACCCCCGAAGAAATGTTCTCTGGAAAAAATCCAAAAGTAAGCCATCTCAAAATATTTGGCCGTCCAGTGTTTGTACACATTCCGGAAGAAAAGAGAACCAAGCTGGACCCTTCAGGAAAGAAGGGAATATTTGTTGGATACTTTGAGGTCTCCAAGGCCTTTAGAATTTACATTCTAGGTTACCATCATATTGAGATCAACATAGATGGAACCTTTGATGAAGATGTAGAACTCAAGAAATCAAGGAGATGCCAACTTGAAGAAGTATATGAAGAAGAACTTGTAGCTCCTAGAGTTGCAAAACCAGTGAGGGAAGCCACAATTTCCCCCGATGATGAGATTCATGAAGATAATGATATGATAGAATATCAGGAACCTCCCCAGATGACGATCTCTCACAAGAGAAAGCCAGCTTGGGCAAGGGAACTTATTCAAGATGGAAAGAAGTATGGTGCCCCCGAAGGAACCGTGAGACAAGTTAAGAAACCTAAGCCATTCTCCAGTTATATGGATTTGATGTGTGATCTTATAAAGAAGGAGCCTACTTGCTTTGAAAAGTCCATTCAGAAGAAAGAATGGGAAGATGCCATGACAGAAGAATACCAATCCATTATAAAGAATGATGTATGGGAAATAGTTCCCAGATCGAAGAACAAAGATGTGGTATCTTCCAAATGGCTATACAAGATAAAACATGTTGTTGATGGAAGTATTGAGAAATATAAAGCAAGGTTTGTAGCTCGTGGATTTTTTCAAAAGGAAGGCATTGACTATGAAGAGACATTTTCTCCTATAGCCAGATACACTTCTATCAGAACCATCATAGCCCTTGCAACTAAGATGAAGTGGAAGTTACACCAGATGGATGTGAAAACAACCTTCTTGAATGGTGTCATTGAAGAAGAAGTGTATATAGAACAACCTCAAGGGTTTGAAGTTGAATACAAAAAGACACATGCCTGCAAGTTGAATAAGGCTCTGTACGGATTGAAGCAAGCTTCTAGAGCTTGGTATGGAAGAATTAACAGTTTCCTGATGAGCTTGGGCTTTACCAAGAGTAAAGATGATTCTAACCTTTACTTCAAGGTTATGAATGATGAGTGTTATATTGCTGCTGTATGTAGATGACTTATTCTTAACTGGAGAAGAAAAGCTCATCACCGATTGTAAGAAGAAGTTCCCTGCAGAATTTGAGATGAAAGACCTAGGCCTAATGCACTATTTCTTAGGTCTTGAGGTTTGGCAGAGCCCAGAGAAGATCTTCCTTAACCAAGGGAATTATGCAGTTGAAATATTGAAGAGGTTTGATATGTTGGAGTGTAAATCCATGAATACACCCATGGAAACAAAGTTGAAGCTCTTGGTTGATACTTCGACATAATTGATTGATGCTACGCTATATAGACAAATCATTGGATTGTTGATGTATCTGACGAACACCAGGCCAGATATATGTTTTGCTGTGAACAGCTTGAGTCAGTATCTGGTAGAGCCCAGACGTGTTCACCTTGTTGTTGCAAAACATGTGATGAGATACCTTAAGGGTATGTTGGACTTTGGTCTTTGCTACGATGGAGATCAAGATTTCAAATTGATTGGTTATACCGATTCAGATTGGGCTAGAAGTGTTTCTGACAAAAAGAGAACTTCAGGATGTTGTTTTAGTCTGGGGTCAGCCATGACTTCATGGCAGAGTAGGAAGCAATCTAGTATTGCTCTCATCACAACATAAGCATAATACATTGCTGCATGTTCCACCAGTTGTGAAGCCATATGGATACATAAGTTGTTGACATGTCTTTTTGATATGAAGATGGAAGCAACCGTGATTCTACGTGATAACCAGAGCTGCATAAATATGACAGAGAACCCTTTGTTCCATGACAGGTCGAAGCACATAGAAATATGATATTACTACATTCATGATATGGTGCAGAGGGGAGCCATAAAGCTCCAATATGTTGGCATAGATGAGCAGGTTGCAGATGTGTTGACCAAGCCTATGTCTCGTGTAAATTTTGAGCACTTTCGAGACAAGCATGGTATAGTCCGAAAGGACCTCCCTCGAAAGGGGGAGTGATGTTGATGATACTATGATATCCTGACCAATAATGGGTCGCTCAGTTAGGATTTTATATCCTAGGGGAATGATCATCCCTGGAAAGATCCTGAAGGTCTGGTAAGGACGATCTGTCTGAGTACCTGTGCATGTATATGCTAGCTAAGGTCAGTAGTGGTATCTCCATTAGAATTTTTATAATCCTAGGGAATCTTATGAATCTTGGGCAGATCCCGAAGGTCCAGTAAGGACAGTCTGTCAGAGTACCACGTGGTAGCTCTGTTAGGATTTTATATCCTAGGGAATTTTATGATTCCTGGGAAGCTCCTTAGGGACTGTCAGAGTACCACAAAATGTTGTAACACCTACCTCATTTTGTTGCCCCATGATGATGATGATGTTGTTTCTCCAGCCTTCGTGCTGTGATGATGATGCCGTTGTTTTTGATGTTATTTATGATGATGATGTATTAGTGTTATACTAATTCATGTTGATGCAGATGATGATGATGATGCTACTCCAACTCCATGATGTGAATGATGATGAGAAAAAATTCCGATGATTTATAGATATGCCAGTTAGTGTTTCAGATGCTGTTGATGTTGTTGCCCTCTCTCTCTCCTGATGATGTTGTAGAATACCATTCTTGTTAAGGGGGAGTGTTGAAATATTGTAACTGCAAAGAGTATTTTATTTATTATTGAGTCATTATTAATTAGATCAATCCCCTTTTGTGGATTGATCATGTCGGGCTTTGTAAATGGCCAAATCCCCTTTTGCGGATTGGTCAAACCCTAATTATATCATGCAATTTAAGAAGTCGATCCCATGCCTAATTAAAGTGGTTTTAACCACTAAGTGAAGAAATTGACCTTGCCCAGTGAAGAGACACCTCCCTAGTGCTTGTCAGCTAATATAAATAAGAGAGGCTAGCGCCTCATTCATACACTCATTCCACTCAACAAGTGCGCAAGTTTGGAGATAGTTGCAGTTGGGAGAAGAAGGAAGAGAGAGGTGCATTGCTCAGTGTTGGATATTCTCTAGTGTTTTGGTTGATTGTCTTGGCATTGTATTGGCTATCTATATTAAGGAAGTTTTTGCTGGGTTTTCTCTGCCATGAGGGTTTCCTAGGATAAATGATGTGTATCTTATGATTGTGTTTCTCTCAGTGATCCTACTTATGCTATTGTTATATAGTAAATTGAAAAGAAACTTAATAGCTGCTCTAAATTAACAAATTTGGTTCAATCTCTGAATGCCAGCCAAAAATAGATGTGTTGGCTCTTAATCCTCTAGATCTCCAAGTGAGAAAATCCAGGGGTTAATAATGGCGACTTAAGGGGATGGGATATCCCCACAGGATGTCGAGAACCTGCGAAGCTTTGTGTCTAAAAACTATCAATGATGCTCTATGAGAAAATTGATGGAACATACCAATGGACCCCTATACTCGTGTGGAAGAAAAAGGCCTTTTAAGCTGACATGCGATCCCAGATTCCTATCTAATGGGAAATGGAGTAAAAAACAATATAAACCTCCCACTGAGAGACTGAAAAACAAGGGGTCTCATCCAAATTTGCTACATGCTACCACCTACCATGTAAACTCCTCGAGGTAAATGTGTTGAAGTTGACACATGGGAGAGATTCACTTTGTCAGATGTGAATATTGTAAACACCTGCCAAGTGTGAAGGAAACCCACAACCCGTCACTGTGAAAGATGTACTGAAGTCGAACAATGATGAGGATCATTTAATCAAGGCCCAATAATGCTCAATCTTGTCGAAAGCGAGATGACCACCAATGAGGCTAACGACCATCAAGGTGCTCTACTTTTGGATCATCCACAAATAATGTGTTAGATTTGATGCAAGATGATCTAATGAAAGGAAAAACAATGATGGAAGTTCTTCCCTCAACATGAAATAATAACTCAAGAAGATATAAGATGCAAAATGGTACCATATCCCTATTGTTGGATGAAGGGGATGAATGACTCAACGAAGATGACTCAACGAGAAGCTATGAAGAGACAAAAGATAAGATGACTCAAGAATCTCCTATGTCTCTTCAACTCTACCCATCCTAAAAGGCTCAATGATTTGGAACATGAACAAACAGACTCTCATCCAGGCTCACTCTAATGATAAGACATAAAAGGCTCAACAAATGTATGATAAGACGCTCAGAATTTGACCCAGGATAGAAAAAGTGGACAACAAGACTTATTATGAAAGGAAAGATCTACAATTTTCACAAGAAACGACCACATGTGGATGTAAGAAGGAAAAATCAGCGACTCAACCTAAAGCTGAAAGGAAGTACCTTGAAAGGAAAAAATCTATAAAGCAAAAGGCTAAATTGCTATCCTAAAACAATTAAAATCAGCAAGACCGAAATTTGAAAATGACATGTGGAAAGGAAAGGAAACTAAGACTAATACCCCCCCAAAACCCAAAATTGATGGGGTTTGGTCCCTTATTGAAAGTAGTACTTCAACCGCTATCCATTGACTAGCATCCCCACATGATCACCATCCAGATTGATCAACTGAAAAGTGTTGGGCCCCACCGCAACATCAATGCAGTATGGCCCCAACCAAAGACTATCAAACTTGTCGTGGTCCCCTGATTTTTCATTCTTCTTGTCCCACAACAAGACTATGTCTCCAATCTGGAATGGTTTTCCCTTTTCTCTATGGTCAAATACTCTCTCGATCTATGCCTAATAATCTGTAAAGTGTGTGTATGGCACATGTCTATCTTCCTCTAGTTGCACCAACTAATCAATATGATGTTGCAAAGCTTCTTGATTGCTGGTAAACTGTCCCAATAGCTTGCATACGGAAAATCTCAAGTTAACTGGCAAGATAACATTCAAACCATAAAACAACTCAAAAGGGATCTTACCAGTAGCTCGCTTCTTTGTAATTCGGTCAACCCATAATGCATGCTTGAGACAACTGTCCCATGCTCTCTTGTTATCTCCAACTATCTTCCTGATTATTCTGACGAGGTTCTTGTTGCTTGACTCAACCAACCCATTCCCCCGTGGATAATAGTTGGCCGAATGGACCAAAGTGCTGTACTGGGAACACAAGTAAAGCAACTCAACAAATCTGAAAACACTAGCGTTGTCAGTTGTAAGCTTCCACGAGACCCCGAACATGGTGAGGTTATTATCTTCCAAAAATCTGATAATGGTAGGACTCGATGATGTCTTCAATGGAACTGCTTCCACCCATCCAGTGAAATAATATGTAGCTACCAAAATCCAAGTATTCCCAACATTAGAACTTTCTGAAAACTATCCAATGAAATCAAGACCCCACTGCTGGAAATGGGCCTCTACTATAACTAGATCTAAAGACAAAGCAGGGAGCTTTTGCTTTCCTTCAAATCGCTGACAAGCCTCACATGCTTGGACATAAGAATGCGTATATTTGAATAAGGTAGGCCAATAATAGCCTGCACACATGATCTTGTGTGTAGTGGTATGAACAGAGAAATGCCCACCACACACTCTTGAATGGAGATCGTGTAAGATCCCCTTGGACTCATCCCGGTCCACACAGTAAAAAATGACACCATCCAGGTTCCTCCATCCTGAAGTGCCCTGCCAAAAACAATACTTGGCAACACGAAGTTGCAAATATCACCTCTGTGTCTTGGTGTAGTTAGGAGGACATATGATAAATTTGTCAAATAAATAATAACATCATTGTACCAATCAGAATTCTTTAAAGGATTTGACAAAATATTTACCTGCGCACTTACCTGTGGATCTTATACCACTTCCAAATGTTCTCTTCCACCATCTTGTTGAAGAATATGTAGATGTGGAATATATTCTCCTATTGTACTTGATCATACAAAAACCCTAAAAGAATATTATTATATTGTATTGGTAAAGTTGGCTCCATTGTGGCCTTTATTGTAAAATAAAGTCAAACTGTCAAGTCGGCCCCTATTGTGGTTAATGTAAAGTATAATTAAGAGACATTTGTCAAGTCAGCCCTAACAATTAAAAAGGGAAAGTCACTTGTGTATAAATAGAGAGGCTAGATGCCTCATTCACTCACTCATCTTACTCAAGCATAAGAGAGAGAAAGGTGTGCAAGTTTTGGAGAGAGGGGTTACGCAACAAAAGGACCATCTGTTTTCTATCTTGGTAATGTTCTTGGTTGAAGAATCTATTTAGAAGAAGTTGCTGGGTTTTCTTCCCCAAGAGGGTTTCCCAGGATAATCTTTGTGTCGATATTGTTTCTGTGATTGTCTCTCTTTCAGTGATCTTATATATGTAGTTAATGTGCTAAATAATTGTAATAACAAAAGAAGAACTGTAACTGCTAGCTGCATAAGTAAAATATCAACATGGTATTAGAGGAGGCCTGAAAGAGACCAACTCACAGTTTATAAAGACTTGGCTAGCCTCAGCGCACCCTCTCCAAGTTTCAGTTTTCAGTTTTGCAGTTGCTACAAAGTTATGGTTTCTACATAAACCCTAAGAGTGACATTTTACCTTTTGTTGGAGGATGTTGGTGAATCTAAGATCACCTAGGAACTCGCTCAAGCAAGGTGCATCACTTCCCTGGACCAGAATTTGAAAAATCCAAAATTTGAAAAATTAGGGTTTCCTCATAAACCCTAGATCTGGACGTCTGGTTGCAGTTGTTGCAGTTCCTATGAAAAAATTCATCTTGGTTTAACAAAACTCTCTGGTATGGTCTAGATCCATATCTTGAAAAATTATTCATTTTTTACTTGTTCCAGGAAGGATGACAATCGGTTTCAGGCTTGATGGAAAGCTTGAAGGATCCGATGATAGCAAACCGTGGAAATACATTCTAGAAGAGAATGATATCGTAAGATCTAAATATCCAGAGGGAAAAAGTGACAATGAACCAAATCTTTTAATCTTATCCCTTTTATAAACTGTCACTCATGGAATTGACACTTGGCTCATTGATAGTGCTACTTCTAAGCACATGACAGGATACTCGTACTCTCTGTCAAATTTGATCAAGAAGGACTCACCTCATAAAGTAAAAGTTGGAGATTATTATCAGTATCCTATCAAAGGTGTAGGAGAAGCTTCCTTCAAGTTGGATTCCAGGAAATTGATGAAGGCAAAAGATGTTTTACTCGTACCTGGGTTAAGGAAGAATCTCCTCTCTATTTCATCTCTAGAAGAGAAGGGTTTCATAATTTCATTTGTCGATGGGGAATTTCTAATGTGGCCAAAAGGAAAATCCTTCAATGATGCAATTGTGATTAGTGTCCAAGAGGGAGGCTTATACAAATTGAAAGGACACTCATAAAAAACCCTAGTTCACAATACCATAAACCCATGTGAGTTATGGCACAAAATACTTGCTCATCTACACTATAATGCATTTCTGATCATGAGCAAGATGGTGACAGGACTACCCGAGATCCAGGTGGACCATGAAGGCATATGCAAGGGATGTGTAGAAGGCAAGAGCATGAAGAGCCCATTTGCAAGCAGTGAAAGCAAGGCCAAAGGTGTATTGGACATCATACACTCATACGTATGTGGACCTATGTCCGCCTCTTCATCCAAAAGGTGAAGTGTCTAGAAAATTTAAGGAATTCAAGACCCTCATAGAAAACCTCTTTGGAAAGAAGATTAATGTTTTGAGGTGAGACAATGGTGGAGAATTCACATAAGATGAATTCAAGGCATTCTGCGGGGAAGCTGGGATTAAGAGGGAGCTCTCTACTTGATACAAACCTTAGCAAAATGGTGTGGCAGAAAGAAAGAACCGAACCATAATGGAAGCAGTGAAGGCCATGCTTCATGATCAGAACTTACCGAAACATCTATGGGCAGAAGCAACAAGGACTTTAGTGTATGTGCAGAATAGAACACCCCATCGTGTTCTTGGGAGTAAGACCCTAGAAGAAATGTTCACAGGAGAGAAGCCAAAAGTCAACCACTTGAGAATATTTGGCTATCCAACATATGTATATGTTCCCAAGGACAAAAGATCCAAATTGGACCCTTCAGGAAAGAAGGGCATATTTGTCGGTTACAGTGAAACATCGAAGGCATATAGAGTCTACATCCTTGGTCACAAACATGTTGAGATTAGTATAGATGTTACGTTTGATGAGGACGCAACATTCAACAATTCAAGGAAGTGTCATACAAATGAATACCATGATGAAGAATTGATAGCTCCAAGGGTTGTAGACATGAGAATTGATATTGCACCTGAACAACAAGATATAGAAGATCATGACATGGACGAGCCAGAAAGACCCACAGATCTACCTAGAGGAAAGAAGAGGCCAGCTTGGGCCCGTGAGATTATAAAAGATGCAGAAAAATACGGTGCTCCAGGAGGAACTTACAGAGAAAGAAAGAGACCAAAACCCTATTCCAGTTATGTGGCACTCCTTAGTAATATTATTGATACAAAACCTACATGCTATGAAAAGGCTGCAGAAAAGAAGGAATGGAAGGATGCCATGATTGGAGAGTACCAATCCATTTTGAAAAATGATGTTTGGGATGTGGTTCCAAGACCACGAGAAAAATCAGTTGTAAGCTCAAAATGGATTTACAAAATAAAACATGTAGCAGATGGCAGTATTGAAAAGTACAAGGCAAGGTTTGTGGCGCGAGGATTCTCCCAAAAAGAAGGCATTGATTATGAGGAGACTTTTTCTCTTGTAGCAAGATATACTTCCATTAGGACTTTACTTGCATTAGCTAAAATGAAGAAATGGAAGATACACTAGATGGACGTGAAGACGAATTTCCTGAATGGTGAGATAGAAGAGGAAGTGTATGTGGAGCAACCACAAGGTTTTGAGACACATGACAGATAGTCACATATGTGTAGGCTAAATAAAGCCTTGTATGGTTTGAAGCAAGCCCCTAGGGCTTGGTACGAGAGAATGGATAACTTCCTGATGAGTTTGGGCTTTAGTAAGAGTAAAGAAGATACCAACATGTAATACAAGGTTGAGGATGGAAGTCTAGTAATACTATTACTATACGTAGATGACTTGTTTATGACAGGGGAAGAGAATCCCATCGTCGAGAGAAAGAGGAAGCTTGGTGCATAATTCGAGATGAAAGATCTAGGAATAATGCACTACTTCCTAGGTCTAGAGGTATGGCAAAGACAAAATGAGATTTTTCTAAACCAAGGAAAATATACAATAGAGATTATGAAGAGGTTCAATATGATGGATTGCAAGGCCATGCCTACGCCCATGGTGACAAATATGAAGTTGCTAAGTGATACATATTTAGAAACAATGGATGTTACCCTGTATAGACAGATGATTGGATCACTGATGTATTTGACAAACACGAGACCAGACATATGTTTTGCGGTGAACACCTTGAGTCAGTATATGGTTGGGCCAAGACATGTTCACTTGATTGTGGAAAAACACATATTGAGGTACCTAAAGGGTACAATTGATTATGGTCATAGATATACCTCAGATCATGAGATAAGCCTACATGGCTATGCTGATTCAGATTGGGCCGGTAGTGTAGCAGATTGGAAAAGCAAATCTAGATGTTGCTTTAGCCTAGGATCAACTGTGATTGCATGGTTCAGCAGGAAGCAAACCATAGTGGCACTCAGTATGGCCGAAGCATGATATATTGTAGCATGCTCAACCAACAAAGAAGCAGTGTGGCTCAAAAAGTTGCTTGCAGGGCTATTTGATCTCGAATTAGAGACAACTTGCATTTTATGTGAGAACCAGAGTTGTTGGAAGTTGTCAGAGAACCCTGTGTTTCATGACAAGTCAAAACAAATTGATATCAAATACCACTATGTTCGGGACATGGTACAGAAGGGAGCAGTAAGACTTCAGTATAGCGCCACCGACAGACAGGTAGGAGATGTGTTGACCAATCCCCTGTCCATAGTTAAGTTCGAGTATTTCAGAGACAAGCTTGGAGTGATCCATAACGACTTCTACAACAATGAAGCAATGAGAAGTGATTTTTTTCTCCAGTAGTGATATGTGATCCCCAGTAGAGGGAATAGATGTGATCCCGATTAGAGGGAAGTGATGTGATCCCCATTAGAGGGAAGTGATGAGCTACCCCAACGTAGGTTGGTAACCCCAACGTAGGCTGGTACGCTACCCCAACATAGGTTGGTAACCCCAACGCAGCCTGGTATGCAACCCCAATGCAGGCTGGTACGCTACCCCAACGCAAGTTGGTAATCCCAACGTAGGCTGGTACGCTACCCCAGCATAGGTTGGTAACTCCAATGCAGGATTGTATGTTACTCTAGTACGAAAGGATGGTGAAAGTGCAAAACTTCTTATGATATATAGATTCATGAATTTCAACAAGACAATGGCCGAAGTGTACAGACATGCATAATAATATTGTTCCTGAAGAATACCTTCCTAGCTAAGAGGGATTGTTGAAGAATATGTAGTTGCGGAAGATATTCTCCTATTGTACTTGATCATGAAAAAACCCTAAAAGAATACTATTATATTGTATTGGTAAAGTCAACCCCATTGTGGCCTAAAGTCAAACTGTCAAGTCAACCCTTATTGTGGCTAATGTAAAGTATAATTAAGAGACAATTGTCAAGTCGGACATGGCATTTAAAAAGGGAAAGTCACTTGTGTATAAATAGAGAGGCTGGATGCCTCATTCACTCACTCATCTCACTCAAGCATAAGAGAGAGAAAGGTGCACAAGTTTTGGAGAGAGGGGTGACGCAGAAAAAGGACCATCTGTTTCTCTCTTGGTATTGTTCTTGGTGGAAGAATCTAATTATAAGAAGTTGTTGGGTTTTCTTCCTCGAGAGGCTTTTCCAGGATAATCTTTGTGTCTATCTTGTTTCGGTGATTGTCTCTCTTTCAGTGATCTTATATATGCAGTTATTGTTCTAAATAATTGTAATAACGAAAGAAGAATTGTAACTGCTAGTTGCATAAGTAAAATATCAACACATCTTAGCGAATCCTTGGCCTCTGACTAACTTGGTAGGAATCACCTCCAGGTCACACTCTTGGATGTTAATGATCCTTCCCCTAGTTTCGTTACAATCCTTTTGAATCAAAATCTCTTTAACCATGGGATGGGGGACATAAATGTAAAGGTTTAAGCTATTATTAGGTTTATTTTCAATTCACTAGATAACCATAACATAGATAGGATCACTGAGAAATACACAATCACAAGAGACACATTTATCCTGGGAAACACTCATGGGGGAGAAAACCCAACAAAAACTTCCTTAATATAGATAGCCAATACAATGCCAAGAGAATAAACCAAACACTACAGAAAGTCCTCTCCAAGTGATGCGCCTCTCTCTCTTCTTCTCCAACTGCAGCTCCAAACTTGCACTTTGATGAACAACTGAGTGAGTGAACAAATGAGGCGTTGGCCTCTCTTATTTACACAATCTGGCAGGTGTTGAACTAAGGTGTCTTTTCACTGACAGGGCCGACTTCTCATTCTGGGTGGTTATAACCACTTTAATATATTCTGGGGGTCGTCTTCTCATTTAGCATATTACAATTAGGCTTTGACCAATCCACAAAAGGGGATTTGGTCATTTACATTGCTCGACATGATCAATCCACAAAAGGGGATTGATCTAATGAATAATACATCAATAATAAATAGAATACTCTTTGCAGTTACAATATTTCAACACCCCCCCTTAACAAGAAGGGTATTCTACAACAACATCAGGCGAGAGAGAGGGCAACATCATCAACAACATCTTGGAACACTGTCTGGAATATCTATAAATCATCGGAAGTTTTTCTCATCATCATCGTTCACAACATGGAGCTGGAGTAGCATCATCATCTTCTTTAGCATGAGGCTAAAGTAATATCATCAATATATTTAGCATGAGNAATGAATAATACATCAATAATAAATAGAATACTCTTTGCAGTTACAATATTTCAACACCCCCCCTTAACAAGAAGGGTATTCTACAACAACATCAGGTGAGAGAGAGGGCAACATCATCAACAACATCTTGGAACACTGTCTGGAATATCTATAAATCATCGGAAGTTTTTCTCATCATCATCGTTCACAACATGGAGCTGGAGTAGCATCATCATCTTCTTTAGCATGAGGCTAAAGTAATATCATCAATATATTTAGCATGAGGCTAACGTAACATCATCATATTCTTTAGCATGAGGCTAAAGTAATATCATCATCATCATCTTCAACAAGAAGCTGGAGTGACATCATCATCTTGAACAAGAAGCTAGAGTGGCATCATCATCTTCAACAAGAAGCTGAAGTGGCATCATCAAAATCATCTTCAGCAGGACGCTGAAGTGGCATCATCAACATCTGCATCAACATGGATTAGTATAACACTAATACATCATCATCATCAATAACATCAACAACACAACACAAAGGCTGGAGCATCATCAACATCAACACTGGGCTAAGAGTCTTCAACACGAGGCTGGAGTCAAAGCATGAAGCTGGAAACACATCATCATAACACGAGACTGGCACATCATCACAGCACGAGGTTAGCACATCATCACAACACGAGGCTAGCATGTCATCAACACGAGGCTGGAATCACAACAATTAAGATGACACATCATCACAACACGAGGATGGCACATCATCACAACACAAGGCTGGCACATCATCACAACAATTAAGCTGGCATCACAACACTAGGCTGGCACATCATCACAAAAATTAAACTGGCATCACAACAATAGGATGGCACATCATCACAACAATTAAGCTGGCACATCAACACAACAATTAAGCTGGCACATCAACACAACACGAAGCTGGAAATCTTCAGCACTAGGCCGGCATCACAACATGAAGCTGGAAATCTTCAGCACTTGGTTGGCATCACAACATGAAGCTGGAAATCTTCAGCACTAGGTTGACATCACAACATGAATATGGCACCACAACACTACTCCCCCTTTTGAGGGAGGTCCTTTCGGACTACACCAAGCTTATCTCGAAAGTGATCAAACTTTACACGAGGTAGAGGCTTGGTCAACACATCAACAACCTATTCATCCCTGCTAACATACTAGAGCTTTATGGCTCCTCTTGGAAACATACTACGAATGAAGTGATACAGATCTCTATGTGCTTTAACTCATCATATAACACATCATCTTTATACAAATCTGGTTATCACATAGGATCATGGTGGCTTCCATCTCCAGATCAATTAGATCTATTAACAACATCCTAAGCCATATGGCTTCACAACTGGCGGAACATGCAACAATGTATTCCGCTTTTGTCATGCTCAGAGCAATGCTGAATTGCTCCCTACTCTGCTATGAAGTCATGGCTGAATCCAGACTGAAACAACATCCTGAAGTTCTCTTTTTATCAGAAGCACTTCCAACTCAATCTGAATCGGTGTGACCATTCAGTCTGAAGTCATGATCTCTAGTATAATAGAGACCAAATCCAACGTACCCTTAAGGTATCTCTTATCATATGTTTTGCAGCAATAATGTGAACACATCTGGGTTCTACCAGACACTGACTCAAGACAAGACATATATCTAGCTTGGTATTCGTCAAATACATCACTGAACCAATAATCTGTCTGTACAGAGTAGCGTCAACCAATTTTGACGAGGTATCTACCAGGAGCTTCAACTTCGTTTCCATGGGTGTGTACATGGATTTGCATTTCAACATGTCAATCCTTTTCAATTTTAACTGCATACTTCCCTTGGCTAAGGAAGATCTTCTCTGTGCTCTGCCAAACTTCAAGACCTAAGAGATAATGCATTTTAGGTCTTCCATCAAACTCTTTGGTGAGCTTCTTCTACAATATGTGATCTTGTCAAGGATACATCATCTACATATAGTAGTACCATCACTAGATCATCATTCATAACCTTGAGATAAAGGTTAGAATCAACTTTACTTTTGGTAAATCCCAAGCTCTTCAGGAAACTATCAATTCTTCCATATCAAGCTCTAGGAACTTGCTTCAACACGTACAAAGCTTCCTTCAACTGGCAGACATGAGTCTTTCTATCTTCAATCCTCAAATCAAAGTTTCTCATTACATTGTACCAATTTGGTACACTTGCTCAACTGCAACTTAATATGCACAATCATGTGCTAGCTCTATGTGCTTTCTGCAAAACATTGTTTCTCTCACTGCTTGAGAGTATGTCCTCTCCTCTTTCTACAACTGTTCCTTCTGGAACTGGTACTCTGCACCTGCACCTCCTCTAAAGATGAGATTGATTGCTTCATCCTCACCGCGGCTACTGAAATCTATGAGTAACTCCTCTTATTCTATCACGGAAACAACTTTATCTGAAACTGAGAGTGGATCAATAACTGATACAGAAGGTATCCCTTCTTCTTTCATGGAGATAACTCTATCTTTCATTGTAGTCATGTCTCCATGACCCAACTAATGTACTGCACCAACTGCCACTCAATTTTAAATATGGGGATTTCTCCCCCTGCATCTCGTACTATATATGAATCACGGTTGTTCTGGTTGTTTTCATAAATATTGGAACTATTTCTTCAATAAGTGTCTCGTCATAGTCTTCTCCCTTTTGCTAGGAGAATCCTCTAGACACACATCAGGCTTTGTACATCTGCAACATGCTTGATCTGTATAGATCAATCTTGGAAGTCAATACTGACTTCTCTTCTAGTCTCACGAAAGAATCCATATCCTTGTCTTTCTGACTGGCTTCCTTCTCTGTTACTGAAACAAAAGAATCTTCTCAGGATATTTCATATCTCCTAGAAGTTTCTGAAGCTACGATCTAGTCTTCTCACGACATCTGTCTCCCAGTATTGGAAGTTGTCTCTTCATCTGAACCTTTCTGAGATCAAGCTTATTCTTGATTTCTTCTGAGTCTATAAGGACTTCATCATCTCTTACATGGTATACTTGGTGTTGAATACCAAGTCTAAACACCAATTCTAAATATGAGAGACCGAGTCAGGCTTCAAATGAGTTCTGCTTCCCATCAAGGTGGCTTCATTAACCTTTGAAAAATTATGTTGTGAGATCTTGTTCTAATGTTGGGTCATCTTTGGAGCCTTCTGCTCCTTACAATCAATCTTCATATGAGATACTCTGAATCTCAAAAGATAGCTTCTTCTTCATCTTCTTTGGTACATGAGTGTATATGGTCATGTACATAGTCTGCTTCATGTCTCATATAATATGTTTCCTTCTGCAACCTTCACTATAGCTTCCTCAGGGTTATCACCTCTGACCTGAAACAAGGTTAACAAAACAACAAGCAAGAATAATACTCTTTTGATAATAAAACAATAGCACAAATAATCGTCACAGTAGCTCCTTTAGAGATTTCATTTGTGTCCTGTCTGGAACAAAGATCAAAAGTAAGAAATACAATACGAAATGAGATCAACACTCTTCTAGTGTTGTGAGAAAACATTCCTCCACGGTAACCTGGAATCAACACAAGAATTTTCTCCTAGAGGAGATGTTAGTTGTATCTGTTACATTAAGAATTTATCTTAATATGCCCACATGCTACCAAGTATAATACTCTTCAAAGACTGCTACCTCAACTATAGTGTTTACTTGTAATGGGGTAGTTATC
The DNA here is from genome assembly GCA_032191745.1 of Picea mariana. NCBI lineage: Eukaryota > Viridiplantae > Streptophyta > Pinopsida > Pinales > Pinaceae > Picea > Picea mariana. The sequence continues at coordinate 288,990 of JASDQU010736186.1, forward strand.
AACTTTGTCATGTGCAACATTCAACTTAATTAATCAAACCTGGAACCTGGAGTCTTGTCCTCAAGAATGAGTGTGTCGCTTTTCTTCCAAGTCTCCTTCACTCAAGATGACTAGTGCTTTCTTCAACCTGTCTTATGTACTAAGACAATATGCTATCTTGATAGAAAGTTGGGTTAGAGAATCAACTTTAATCCATCTAATACTTTGACTTTAATTTTTGACTAAAGGTTAGTATGATGGTCATAGCTTCACCATGCAACCTAGATCAAATTAATGTCATAACAAATATAGGCATATCAGAATAATCAAACCTGGGTTGCATCATTCCTCTAAATGTGTTGGATCTTGAGATCCTTCTGGATCTATGGAAAGAGATCCCTTCTCCTTCAAATACCCTTTAAGGCTTAACCATTTAAACATGTGTGAGTACATACCTCTGACGACATTTGTAGGTAGTGGAACCATCTGGTAGCAGCGGTAATGGTCAACAACTCTTAAAAACTTCAAGGGTGATTGCAACTAGTACTATGGTTGATAATTCAACTGATACTACAACTGCAATTGATACTGCAACTGATTATGAGAATGTAACTACAACTGCAACTTAGGGTTTTATGAGGAAACCCTAATTTTTCAAACTTCAAATTTTGAAATTCTGATCTAGGAGATAGATGCGCTGAGTTGAGGCGAATAAGCTGGTGCAGTTAGATTTCAGAAAATCCAACTTTTAACCCTTCAAACTTGATCAATGGATTTCTTGATTGGTGCTTTTGGTTTTTTGGTACTTCTGGTTTTTTAGTACTTTGTGAAAAGTAGGGTTTCACTTTTCGAGAGATCTAGCCACTGAAAAGGTGCGCTGAAGATGCCAAAGTGTTCCTTGAGGAAGGGTGCACTTTTCTAGATGGCTTTGAGGCTGAAATTCATCTTCAATAAAACACCCTAATTTTCATGTACGACAACAATGATGTTTTTCTTCTTCTTGTGAAAGTTGCCCTCGTTAGCTTAGCTCTGATACCATGTAAAGGTTTAAGCTATTATTAGGTTTCTTTTCAATTCACTAGATAACCATAGCATAGATAGGATCACTGAGAAATACACAATCACAACTGCATGATCTCTCGAAGCCATACTCCATCTGAGTAATCGAGAATGATGCTGGATAAGTCACTCACTCCACAGAGTGATACAAGGACCATTCTTCTAATCTGGACATACGTCGTAGGAGAATGACTATCCCAACAGATGCTAAAATCTACGTCATGGACTACAGAGACCATTCCTATAGGAAAGTCAATCTTGGACTATTTTCTAATCGAGTCATATGTACCATAGAGATCCGTCCCAACCTATATGCCTTAGAAAATATTGGTCTTGAACCATTTTCCTAATTGGGCCATAATCTGTGCCTTTAGGAAAAATACTAGTCCATGATATGTCAACAAATTGTCAACTTGGACCATTCTCCATAAAGAGAATACATGTCCAACAACAATCTATTCTATCTGGACCATTCTCCACCTGGATAATTTCTGTCCACAAGCACTGACTATTCATCTAGTTGATAATCATTTTCAACACTACTGATAGTCTACTTGGTAATCAAAACAATGCCATTCAATAGAACACCACTGTGTCTATCCATAGTAGTACACAACTACAATCCAGTGGTACAATACCACACCAAGTAGCACACGACTACTCAATCAATGACACATAGTCACAAACAGTGGAACACATCCACCATAGTAGCATACATCTACTGTCTAGAGACATACAGTCTCCATAACGATCATATCATCTGATATCAACTGCACAAAAAACAATATCATGATATAAACTGAGTCATCTGGGCCATTCTTCCATTCACATCTGTGATATCTGGAAGAGCATCTTCCCTCAGAAAGTAAAACATAATACATGATCTATCTAGAATATTCTTCTTAAGCATAGAAGAACAACTGTCCTGATTTCTAAGCCTGGACCATTCACCTAACCGGGACATTCCTCCGACACTAAACAAAGTGAAACCTGGAGAGAATGAGTCTGCCCTGGGGAATGCCTGTCCTTGATTACTGAACCTGGACCATTCACCTAATTGGGCCATTCCTCCAACACTAAACAAAGTGCAATCTGAAGAGAGTGAGTCTGCCCTAGGGAATGACTGCCCAGACCATTTCCTAAGGAAATGGTTGTCCATCACCAACCTCCAAAATGGACCATTCTTTGAAACTGCTCACAACTGTGAACTTCGAAAGAATGAATTCCCGACGAGGTGAACCGTGCTACTTGACCACTACTAAGAGTGATTTCCAAGAAGAAAGATTGTTCTATACCATTCCCCCACACTGGCCACAAGGGGAATCATTGTCTATGGTACATCAACAATCTATCGAAACATTTTCATTACGAAAATGATCGTCCGATCTGAACTATTTTCTGAATTGGAAAATGCCTGTCCGTCAGAAATCTCAAACCACTTTCCAAACTGGAAAGGAACTGCTCATCCTGGACCATTTTCCAAACTGAAAAATGACTTTCCATAAATCAATAACACATCAGTGCTCCCTCCCAGCCTGGGAGTAATCTCTTCCTTTTCAATAAGGAAGTCGTCTCCATGATCTCCAAGTTGTTTTTTTGAGTACGCAAGCTTTTTCATCTTGGACAAAGGCTTTACCAAAATATCTTCTATCTACTCATCTGTAGAGATATATTGGAGAACCACTTCTCTTTTTTGGACCTCATCATGGTAAATGTAATGCTTGATCTCAATGTACTTCGGTCTTTCTGGAACACTGGTTTTCTTTGAAGGCTTATTATAGCTATGCTCATTACAATATATCATGGTTGGATAACTCTTTTGTTTTCTGCTATCCATGACATCGTGGCAAAGCTCAAACTGGAACATATCCAAGTGGCACTTCGTCTGTTATCATGAGAGTTTGTCATGGATTATCAATCTATCATCCTGGACTTCTGAAACCATTCTGATACAATACATCTGTTATATAAAGTTTTCACCATGCTTCTGCTGAGCATTGGAGGCTCTGCACCAAGTTGTTTGAATCCATACAAGATATTATTCCATCTGCATACAAGAGTCTCTTTTTGGTATACCTCAAAACCTTGAGGTTTCTCTACATACGCTTCTTTGTTCAATTACTCTGTTGAGGAGAACAATCCTTACATTCATCTGATGTAAGATCCAACCCATGTATATTGCAGGAGATATAATGGCTCAGTTAGAGGTATGTCTGGTTACTGGAACAAGCTATCATCATAGTCTTCTCCCTCCATCTAGGAGAACCTTTAGATCTGGATCTCGCAATGCTTCCATTCATAAGTCTTCCATACACTATTCTTTATCACAACTTCCATTTCTTATGCTTGATTGCTTCTAGTGGGTTCAGACCAAGTTGGTAGTCTTGTGATTCTCGATATAATGACTGGTTGTTCTGGATTTTCTTTCTTTCTTGGAATCTTCATGTTTTTCCTCATGTTTCTCTTTAACTCTTGGGTCCATGGATTTTTCTATAGATTCCATGCCCTGAAGATTCTGACTTCTTCCTTTCATCATAGGATCATGGATGTGGATGGACAACCAAGGATACTTTAAGGCTTCTTTTCGAAGAAAAACTTCTTCTAAAGTCAAACTGAAAATGTGCTGCTTTTCATGTCTACTACCATTGATGGGAACATGGATAGATACTTCATAATCCTCAATGGATCATATTATTTAGGATTATCTCCCTCCTAATCCTTACTTCATGCATGAATGCATGCTCTTCTTTTGGAATTATATAATCGGCTCCCTCCATCTAAGAGAGTCCACACTTCCGTCTGCATCCTTATTGCCTTCTGCAAAGTGTCACGAGTCTTTTTTTAATTTCCTCTTGATTGACGACTTCTTTCTATTTTTACTTCTTCCATGTTTCTTCAAGTTTGATTATGATTTCAGCTTATATTTCAGATGTTACTTATATTAATAGATTCCAAATGGATTGTTACCAAGGATTGTCGATGTACTTCATCTTTTCATGTGTATTGCTTGACTTGTAGTCATTGTGATAGCAATCCTTATCTTGTTATTCTTCCACAGGTTTTGTTTCTCTTTGAACATCTTATCTTCTAAGAAATAGATATGCAAGATATGTACATAATCTATGTAAACATGGTATGTACAAGATATATGAAGAATATTGTTACCTTGTCTTAGAAGAAGAAGTCTGTTTTATCCTGCTTGGCCTTCTTTGAGGGTTCCCTTTCTTCGAAAATTGATGCTTCATGTGTTTCCTTCCTTTTCTTTAACTCGGGACAATGATTCTTGTAGTGACCATATTTTCGACAGTTGAAGCATTGGTTTCTTCATTGAGCCAAACTTATTTTTATTCCTTAAATTCTTGAACCTTGCTGTGAAGGCTTGATCATCGTATTTCTTTTGGGGTTTCTCTTTTGCACTAATCCTTGACTCTTCTTGTGCACATCAAGTCCAAAGTTTTTCAAACGTGGGATACTCCTTTCTTGTGTTCATGCTTGCGGTAAATGCATCCCATGTCTTGGGAAGACCATTGAGTACTATATTTACCAGTTCCTTTTCTGAAATGATTTCTTCAATAGCTTGTAGTTGATATCTTAACTGAAATATTCTCAAAGTATGATGTTATGCTTTCATCATCATTCTTTTTCATGTCATGAAGGTCATTCTTCAGATTCATTACTTGTCCAATGTTTATGGCTGAGAAGATATTAGTTAGGGAATCGTACATATTCTTAGATGGGTCAAGATGAGAGATGTAGGGTATCAAGTGGTCTTTTACAGAGTCCACTATGATACTCATGGAATTGATGTCATTGTCTTTGAACTTCTCCATACCTGCAACGTTCTGAGGTTCCTTCTTGAAACTCTGGTTCCATAATCTTTCCTTTCACGATATTGAACAATTTATTCTTGGCAAGGATGAGGTCAATCCTTGTCTTCCACGCTCTGAATTTAGAATCCCCTTCTAACTTGTTTTCTGACTTCATAGAGTAAGTCATAACTGCTTTGACTTGGTCAATCTTTGACCAAAACTCGAATTGGACGTCTTAGCTTGCTGAGAGTACCAGGAGGTGTGCTAGGCTAGGGTGCAATAAGCTATCCATAAATTAGGTCAATCTCTTCACTTAAGGTGCCTCAACAAGAGGGTTAGGGTTTCGTTGCTGCAGCAAAAATTGGCTGCAACTGCAACTGTGACTGAGCAAATCCTCCCAATCTATCTTCTAGCAGTTAGACTGTTCAAAGATAGTGTGGGACCATAAACTGTTATAAAGTAATGGATGTGCTCTTTTAACCATAGACAATATAGCAATATTGTCACCAAACCATAGGCTGAAGCCACCCCTGAGCACCTTAACCTTGACATAGAATGATTCCGGAAGCAAACCAATAGCCAACCAAGGCTAATGTACCAAGAAAAGGTAACCAAGACTGATTAGACAGTCTAACCATAACCAATAGAAAGTCCAATCCTAAACCGAGAATACAGATTGGAGTAGCTACGACTGCAACTACTCCCTAGACTTGCACACTTGCCCAGTTTCTGAAATGCGCACTTCTTCACTGCTGAAATTTTGAGCTGTGTATTCCAAATGAGATCTGGCTACTTGTATTTATAATATTTTTCCTAAGTTGTCTAGGCCGACTTCTCATTCTAGAGGCTAAATACTTAATATTAAATATTTCCATGAGCCGACTTGTCTTCTAGGGTTATGTTCAATTCTTTAGGGTTTCTTCTTGCTCCCCGAAATATTCTATTCTTTTCAAGGTTACACATGGAGGTACCTCCCGCAACTACCATATATCAACATGGGCTTCATCGCTCCATTTTAGATCATGGCCCTTTTTTCGCATGTCTGAAATAGGCTTGATGAACCACCTCACGAAGTTGATCTGGCTGAAAAATGACTGAATTTCCTTCTTGCTTGTTGGAAGAGGGACCTCTTGAATTCCCTTGACCATGTCAGGATCTATCCGCACACCATTCTTTGAAACTATATGATCCATCAACTTTCCTTCAAAGACGCCAATAATTGACTTATTTGGGTTCAATGATATACCAAGAGACCCACACTTGTCGAAATTTTAATGCAAGTAATATGACCATCTCTATTCTAGGAAAATAAAATTATATCATCTTGGTAAACAACTATGAATTTGAAAAGATATTAAAAAAAAACAAAGTCCATAACACTCTGGAAAGTGGATCCAACATTCATGAGCCCAAATTGTTGAAATATTGTAACTGCAAAGAGTATTCTATTTATTATTGAGTCATTATTCATTATATCAATCCCCTTTTGTGGATTGATCATGTCGGGCATTGTAATTGACCAAATCCCTTTTGTGGATTGGTCAAAACCTAATTGTATTATGCAAATTAAGAAGTCAGTCCCCAGGCTTAATTAAAGTGGTTTTAACCACTAAGAAGACAAGTAGGCCCTGCCCAGTGAAGATACACCTTTCTAGTGCCTTCTAGATAGTATAAATAAAGGAAGCCAATACCTCATTATCTCACTCACTCATTCTCTCATCAAGTGTGCAAGTTTGGTAGCTGCAGTTGGGAGAAGAAGGAAGAGAGAGGCTTTTTGATGGAGAGGAATTTTTGCCTAAAAACCATCTAGAAAAGTGCACCCTACCCTAGTGAATCTTTTGGCAGCTTGAGCACACCTTTTCAATGGACAGAGCCTTCGGAAAGTAAAACCCTAGTTTTTGACTGGTACCAGAAAACCAGAAGTACCAGAAAACCAGAAAACCAGAAAACCAGAAAAACCAGGAAACCATAACCATTACAAGAAGTACTAGTCTAGATTTCCGCAAGCTCAGTTTCAAGGGGTAAAATTTGGATTTTCAGAAATCTGACTGCACCAACTTACTCTCCTTAGCTCAACGCATCTAGCCACTAGATCAAAATTTCAAAATTTGTTGTTTGAAAAGTTATGGTTTTCTCATAAAACCCTAAGTTATAGTTAAAGTACTAGTTGCAGTATAAGTTGCAGTTACAACTGTAGTTCCAGTTGTAGTGAAAGATTTTGTAAAGTGTTGGCCAACCTTAAAGTTGAAACACCTCTAAAGTTTTGAAGGTTTGTTACCTATCACCGCTGCTACTGGATGGTAACATCAACTGCCAATACTATCAGAGGTACGCACTTACATATATTTCAACTATATTATTCTAAGGGGTACTTGTAGGAGAAAGGATCTCCTATCATAGATCCAAAAGGATCTCAAATCCAACATACTCATAAGACTAATGCACCCCAGGTTTGATTATCTTGATATGCATCTATTTGTTATAAAATTATTTTGACCTTATGAACATCTAGGTGGTATGTTGAAATCATACTAACCATTGGTCAAAATTATCAAGGTTGATTAAAGTTGAGTTTATAGAGATCATTCTCTTACTTAGATTTCTTTCAAGATAACATATTGTCTTAGTACAAAAGACAGGTTGAAGAAAACACTTTCCATCTTAAGTGAAGGAGACTTGAAAGAAAAACAACACACTCATTCTTGAGGACAAAACTCCAAGTTCCAGGTTTGATTGATTAAGTTGATAAGGTTCAAAGTTGCACATGACAAGTTGATAACTACCCCTTTACAAGTAAACACTATAGTTAAGGTACCAATCCTTGAAAAGTATTATACTTGGTAGCATGTGAGCATATTGAGACAAATGCTTAATGTAATCATTTACCAGATACAACTAACATCTTCTCTAGAAGAAAATTCTTGAGTTGGTTTTAGGTTACCATGGAGGAATGTTTGATCACAACACTAGAAGAGTGTTGATCTCATTTCTTATTGTATTTCTTACTTTTTATCTTTGTTTCAGGTAGGTCACAAGTGATAGCCCTAAAGGAGATACTATGACGATTATTCGTGCTATTGTTTTATTACTATTATCAAAAGAGTATTATTCTTGCATGTTGTTTTGTTGACCTTGGTTCAGGTCACAAGTGATAGCCCTGAGGGAGCTATAGTGAAGTTTACAAAAGGAAAAATATTAGATGAGACATGAAACAGGCTACCCAAGTCGTGTACATGACGATATACATCCATGTACCAAAGAAGATGAAGAAGAAGCTATTTTTGAGATCCAAAGTATCTCATATGGAGATTGATTGTAAGGAGCAGAAGGCTCCAAAGATGACCAAACATTAGAACAAGAACTCACAGAAGACTTGGTCAAAAGATAATGAAGCCACCTTGATGGGAAGCAAAACTCGTTTGAAGTTTGACTCAACCTTTCATATTTAGACTTGGTATTTGTTAAGTTTTTAACTATTATTAGGTTTCTTTTCAATTTACTAGATAATCATAGCATAGGTAGGATCACTAAGAGAAACAAAATCACAAGATACACAACATTTATCCTGGGAAACCCTCATGGGGGAGAAAACCCAACAAAACTTCCTTAATATAGATAGCCAATACAATGCCAAGACAATAAACCAAAACACTAGAGAATATCCAACACTAAGCAATGCGCCTCTCTCTTCCTTCTTCTCCCAACTTCATCTCTCCAAACTTGTGCACTTGATGAGTGAATGAGTGAGTGTGATAATGAGGTGCTTGCTTCCTTTATTTATACGAACTGGCAAGTGATGAAAATATGTCTCTTCACTGGGCAGGGCCGACTTGTCTTCTTAGTGGTTAAAACCACTTTAATTAGCCCCGGGGACGACTTCTCAATTTGCATAATATATTTAGGGTTTGACCAATCCGCAAAAGGGGATTTGGTCAATTACAATGCCTGACATGATCAATCCACAAAAGGGGTTTTGATCTATAAATAAATGACTCAAATAATAATAATAATAAGTAGAATACTCTTTGCAGTTACAATATTTCAACACTCCCCCTTAACAAGAAGGGTATTCTACAACATCACCAGGAGAGAGAGAGGGCAGTAACATCAACAACATCTGGAACACTGACTGACATATCTATAAATCATCCGAAGTTTTTCTCATCATCATCGTTCACAACATGGAGCTATAGTAGCATCATCATCCTCATCTGCATGAGGATGAAGTAACACCATCATCTTCTTTAGCACGAGGCTAAAGTAATATCATCAACATCTTTAGAATGAAGCTAAAGTAACATCATCATATTCAACATTAAAGATGAAATAACATCATCATCATCATCATCTTCAACAAGAAGTTGAAGTGGCATCATCATCATCATCTTCAGCAAGAAGCTGAAGTGGCATCATCATCATCATCTTCAGCAAGAAGTTGAAGTGGCATCATCATCATCTGCATCAACATGGATTAATATAACACTAATACATCATCATCATCAATAACATCACAAGGCCGATACAACATCAACAACATCAATATCATAGTACAAAGGCTGGAGCATCATCAACAACAACAACATCACATCACGAAGGCTGGAGCATCATCAACATCAACACTAGGTTGTAAATCTTCAGCACGAAGCTGACATCTCAATAACATCAACACAAGGATGAAAATATTCAGCACGAGGATGACATCTCAACAACATCAAAATGAAACTGGAAATCTTTAGCACGAGGCTGGCATCACAACAAGATCAGCACAAAGTTGGAAATCTTCAGCACTAGGCTGGCATCACAACACGAGGTTGGAATCACAACAACATCAACATGAAGCTAGAAATATTCAACACTAGGCTGGAATCACAACACGAGGTTGGCATCACAACAACATTAGCATGAAGTTGGAAATCTTTAGCACTAGGTTGGCATCACAACACAAGGCTGGAATCACAACAACATCAACACGAAGCTGGAAATCTTCAGCACTAGGCTGGCATCACAAGACTACTCCTCCTTTCGAGGGAGGTCCTTTCGGAATACACCAATCTTATCTCAAAAGTGCTCAAACTTTACACGAGATAGAGTGTTAAGTACCTAAACCAGATCTGCAAATATACTTCAGAAATAACCAAGAATAAACCATAAACCATTCAACAAAACAATGAACACAAGAAATATCCAAAATCCTTGAGGTAGGATGACACCATATATTAATCCTTATGGAAGGATAAAACTCCTCAAACAATCCTTGCTTGTACAATCACAATATTCTTCACTATGTTTCATTACATTGCCTACACTTCTTTATATAGCTTTCCCTATCTCCTAGGAACCTTCTAGAGATCCTTCTCACATTTATTACATCCAACTACCATAGTGGGCCTTTATTAATATAGTGGACCTAGTCCACCTTACATTGAATGACCACATTCCCATATATTAAATGACTTCCACTAATAACACATAACTACATTCCCATTGGGTACCTCCCTAGGTAGCCCATATTATCTCCCTAGGTATACTGCATAGAGGCTTGGTCAACACATCAACAACATGTTCATCCGTGCTAACATACTGGATCTTTATGGCTTCTCTCTGCACCATATCATGGATGTAATGATATCGGATCTCTATGTGTTTTGAGTTGTCATGGAACACATGGTTCTCCATCATCTTTATACAACTCTGATTATCACATAGAATCACGATGGATTCCATCTCCAGATCACATAGATCTGTCAACAACATTCGAAGCCATACAACTTCACAACTGACAGAACATGCAACAATGCATTCCGCTTCTATCGTGCTTAGACCAATGTTCAATTGCTCCCTTATTTTTCCATGAAGTCATGGTTGAACTCAGACTGAAACAACATCCTGAGGTGCTCTTTCTATCATAAATACTTCCAGCGCAATCTGAATCAGTATATCCATACAATCTGAAGTCATGATCTCCATTATAATTGAGACCAAAATCCAACGTACCCTTAAGGTATCTCATCACATGTTTTGCATCAACAATGTGATCACGTCTGGGTTCTACCGGATGCTGACTCAAGTCAAAACATATATCTTGGCTTGGTATTCATCAGATACATCACTGAACCAATAATCTGTCTATACAGAGTAACATCAACCAATTTTGACGAGGTATCTACCAGGAGCTTCAACTTCGTTTCCATGGGTGTGTACATGGATTTACATTTCAACATGTCAAACCTCTTCATTATTTCAACTGCATAATTCCCTTGGTTAAGGAAGATCTTCTCTGGGTTCTACCAAACTTCAAGACCTAAGAGATAATGCATTAGGTCTTTCATCAAACTCTATAGTGAGCTTCTTCTACAATCTATGATGAGATTTTCTTCATCTTTTCAAGAATACATCATCTAGATATAGTAGCAACATCACTGGCTCATAATTCATAACCTTGAGGTGAAGGCTAGAATCAACTTTACTCTTGGTAAAGCCCAAGCTTGTTAGGAAATTGTCAATTCTACCATATCAAGCTCTAGGAGCTTGCTTCAACCTTTACAGATCCTTCTTCAACCTGCAGACCCGAGTATTTTCTATTTTCATCTTCAAATCAAATTTTCACATTACATTGTACCAATCTAGTACACTTTCTCAATTGCAACTCAATCTGCACAATCATGTGCTAGCTCTATGTGCTCTCTGCAAAGTACTATCCGTTTCTACTTCATCATGGCAACAACTTCATCTGAAATCGAGAGTGGCTCAATAACTGATACTGAAGGTAGCTCTTCTTCTTTCATGGAGGTAACTCTATCTTTTATCCTAGTCATGTCTCCATGACCCAACTAATATAATGCACCAACTTCCACTCAATTTTAAATATGGGGATTGCTCCCCCTGCATCTCATACTATATATGAATCATGGTTGTTCTGGTTGTCTTCGTAAATACTGGAACTATTTCTCCAATTACTGGAGTAAGTGTCTCGTCATAGTCTTCTCCCTCTTGTTGGGAGAATCCTTTAGACACACATGAGGCTTTGTACATCTGCAACATGCTTTATTTGTATAGATCAATCTTGGAAGTCAATACTGACTTCTTTTCTAGTCTCATAGAAGAATCCATCTCCTAGTCTTTCTGACTGGCTTCCTTCTCTGTCACTGAAACAAGGGAATCTTTCAAGAGATTTCATATCTCCTAGGAGTCTCTGAAGTTACGATCTAGTCTTCTCATGGAATCTGTCTCCCAGTCTTGGGAGATGTCTCTTCATCTGATCCTTTCTGAGATCAGGCTTACTCTCAATTTCTTCTGATTCTACAAGGACTTCATCATCTCTTACAGGGCATACTTGGTGTTGAATACCAAGTCTAAATATGAAAAGCCGAGTCAAACTTCAAACAAGTTCCGCTTCCCGTCAAGTTGGATTCATTATCCTTTGGCCAAGTCTGCTGTGAGTTCTTGTTATAATGTTCGGTCATATTTGGAGACTTCTGCTTCTTACAATAAATCTCCATATGAAATACTCTGAATATCAAAGGATAGCTTCTTCTTCATATTCTTTGGTACATAAATGTATATGGTCATGTACATAGTCTGCTTCATGTCTGATCTAATTCGTTGCCTTCTGCAACCTTCACGAAAGCTTCCTCAGGGTTATCACTTGTGACCCAAAACATGGTCAACAAAACAACAAGAAAGAATAATACTCTTTTGATGATAGTAATAAAACAATAGCACAAATAATCGTCACAGTAGCTCCTTTATATATTTCACTTGTGACCTGTCTGAAACAAAGATCAAAAGTAAGAAATACAATATGAAACGAGGTCAACACTCTTCTAGTGTTGTGAGAAAACATTTCTCCATGGTAACGTGGAATCAACACAAGAAGTTTCTCCTAGAGGAGATGTTAGTTGTATCTGGTAAATGATTACATTAAGCATTTATCTCAATATGCTCACATGCTACCAAGTATAATACTTTTCAAAGACTGCTACCTCATATATAGTGTTTACTTGTAAAGCGGTAGTTATCAACTTGTCATGTGTAACTTTGAATCTTATCAAATTGATTAATCAAACCTGGAACCTGGAGCCTTGTCCTCAAGACTGAGTGTGTTTCTTTTCTTCCAAGTCTCCTTCACTCAATATGACAAGTGCTTTCTTCAACCTGTCTTTTGTACTAAGACAATATGCTATCTTGACAGAAAGTTGGGTTAGAGAATAAACTTTATGATCTCAACTTTAATCCATCTAATAACTTGAATTTAATTTTGACCAAGGGTTAGTATGTTGCTCATAGCTTCAATATTCAACCTAGATCAAAATAATGTCATAACACATAGATGCATATTAGAATAATCAAACCTAGGTTTCATTATTCCTCTGAATGTGTTGGATCTTGAGATCCTTCTGGATCTATGGTAAGAGATCCCTTCTCGTGCAAATACCCTTTAAATCTTAACAATTTAAACATATGTGAGTACGTACCTTTGATAGAATTTGCAGGTAGTGGCACCATCTTGTAGCAACGGTAATAATTAACAACCCTTTTAAAACTTCAAGGGTGACTGCAACTGGTACTGCAACTGATACTACAACTGCAATTGATACTGCAAGTGATTCTGAAACTGCAACTGCAACTGCAACTTAGGGTTTTATGAGGAAACCCTATTTTTTCAAACATAAAATTTTGAAATTTTGATCCAGGGGCTAGATGCACTGAGCTGAGGTGAGTAAGATGGTGCAGTCACATTTCTAAAAATCCAAATTTTACCCCTTGAAACTAAGCTTGCGGAAATCTGGACTGGTACTTCTGGTACTAGTTCTGGTTTCCTGGTTTTCTAATGCTTCTGGTTTTCTGGTACCATTGAAAACTAGGGTTTCACTTTCCGGGAGTTCTATCCATTGAAAAGGTGATCTCAAGATGCCAAAAGATTCACTAGGTTAGTGCACACTTTTCTAGATGGATTTTAGGAAAAAATTCCTCTCCAACAAAAGCCCTAATTTTCTTGTACGACAACAGTGATGTTTTTCTTTATCCAGTGAAAGATGCTCTCTTAAGTTTAGCTCTCATACCATGTTAAGTTTTTGTCTATTGTTAGGTTTATTAATTTACTAGATAATCATAGCATAGGTAGGATCACTGAGAGAAACACAATCACAAAATACACAACATTTGTCCTGGGAAACCCTCATGGGGGAGAAAACCCAACAAAACTTCCTTAATATAGATAGCCAATACAATGCCAAGACAATAACCCAGAACACTAGAGAATATCCAACACTGAACAATGCGCCTCTCTCTTCCTTCTTCTCCCAAATTCATCTCTCCAAACTTGTGCACTTGATGAGTGAATGAGTGAGCGTGATAATGAGGCACTGACTTCCTTTATTTATACAAACTGGTAGGTGCTAAAAAGGTGTCTCTTCACTGGGTAGGTCCGACTTGTCTTCTTAGTGGTTAAAACCATTTTAATTAGCCCCGGGGCCGACTTCTCAATTTGCATAATATATTTAGGGTTTGACCAATCCACAAAAGGGGATTTGGTCAATTACAATGCTCGACATGATCAATCCACAAAAGGGGATTTGATCTATAAATAAATGACTCAAATAATAATAATAATAAGTAGAATACTACTTGCAGTTACAATATTTCAATAGTATTCAACACCAAGCATACCCCATAAGAGATGATGAAGTCCTTGTAGACTAAGAAGAAATTGAGAGTAAGCCTGATCTCAGAAAGGATCAGATGGAGAGACAACTTCGAGGATTGGGAGACAGATGCCATGAGAAGACTAGGTCGTAGCTTGATAAACTTCTAGGAGATATGAAATCTCTTGGGAAGATTCCCTTGTTTCAATGATAGAGAAGGAAGCCAGTCAGAAAGACTAGGATATGGATTTTTCTGTGAGACTAGAAGAGAAGTCAATATTGACTTCCAAGATTGATCTAACAAATCAAGCATGTTGCATATGTTCGAAGCCTGATGTGTGTCTAGAGGATTCTCACAACAAGAGGGAGAAGACTATGACGAGACACTTACTCCAGTAATTGAAGAAATAGTTCCAGTATTCATGAAGACAACCAGAAAAACCATGATTCATATATAGTATGAGATGTAGGGGGAGCAATCCCCATATTTAAAATTGAGTGGCAGTTGGTGCAGTACATTAGTTGGGTCATGGAGACATGACTACAATAAAAGATAGAGTAACCTCCATGAAATAAGAAGAGCTACTTTCAATATCAATTATTGAGCCACTCTCAGTTTCAAATGAAGTTGTTGTCATGATAGAATAAAGGAGTTACTCTCAGATTTCAACAGTCACAGTGAGAATGAAGCAATCATTCTCAGCTTCAGAGCAGCTGCAGGTGCAAAGTCCTAGTTCCAGAAGGAACAGTTGCATAAGGAGGAGAGGACATACTCTCAGGCAGTGAGACAGATAGTGCTTTGTAGAAAGCATATAGAGCTAGCACATGATTGTGCAGATTGAGTTGCAACTGAGCAAGTATACTAGGTTGGTACAAAGTGATGTGAAAACTTGATTTGAAGTTGAAGATAGAAAGACTCATGTCTGCAAGATGAAGCAAGCTCCTAGAGATTGGTATGGAAGAATTGACAATTTCCTGACGAGATTGGGCTTTACCAAGAGTAAAGATGATTCTAACCTTTACTTCAAGGTTATGATCCGGTTATATTATTGTTGTATGTGGATGACTTATTCTTAAATAGAGAAGAAAAACTCATCACAAAATTGTAAGAAGAAGCTCACTGCAGAATTTGAGATGAAAGACCTAGGATTGATGCATTATTACTTAGGTCTTGAAGTTTGGCAGAGCCCAAAGAAGATCTTCCTTAACCAAGGGAAGTATGCAGTTGAAATATTGAAGAGGTTTGATATGTTGGAAGATAAATCCATGAACACACCCATGGAAACGAATTTGAAGCTCTTGGTTGATACTTCATCAGAATTGGTTGATGCTACATTGTACAGTCAGATTATTGGTTCGGTGATGTATCTGACAAATACCAGGCCATATATATGTTTTTCCTTGTGTTAGTATCTGGTAGAACCCAGACGTGTTCACCTTGATGATGCAAAACATGTGATGAGATCCCTTAAGCATACGTTGGGTTTTGGTCTATGTTATACTAGAAATCATGACTTCAGACTGAGTGGTTATATTGATTTAGATTGGGCTGGAGGTGTCTCTGACAAAATGAGCACCTCAAGATGTTATTTCAGTCTGGGGTCAACCATGATCTCATGTCAGAGTAGGAATCAATCAAGTATTTCTCTCAGCACGACAGAAGCATAATATATTACAACGTGTTCCGCCAGTGGTGAAGCCATATGGTTTCAGATATTGTTAAGAGATCTATTTGATTTGGAGATGGAAGCCACAATGATCCTATGTGATAACCATAGTTGTATAAATATGATGTGTTCCATGATGAGTCAAAGCACATAGAGATCCAGTATCACGTCATTCATGATATGGTGCAGAGAGGAGCCATAAAGCTCCATTATGTTGGCACAAATGAACAGGTTGCTGATGTGTTGACCAAGCACTTTCGAGACAATCTTGGTGTATTCTGAAAGGACCTCCCTCGAAAGGGGGAGTAGTGTTGATGCCAACGTAGTGCTGAATATTTCCAATTTCGTGCTGATGTTGTTGTGATGCCAGCCTAGTGCTGAAGATTTCCAGCTTCGTGCTGATGTTGTTGTAATGCCACTGTAGTGCTAAATATTTCTAGCTTCGTGCTGATGTTGTTGAGATGTCAACCTCATGCTGGAGATTTCCAACTTCATGCTGATGTTTTTGAGATGCTAGCCTCATTCTAGAAATTCCATCTTCGTGATGATGTTGATTATATGCCAACTTCGTGCTGAAGATTTCTAGTTTAGTGCTGATGTTGATGAGATTCCAACATTGTGCTGAAGATTTCCAGCTTAGTGCTGATGTTGATGATGCTCCAACCTTCGTGCTGTGATGCTGTTGTATTAGTCTTGTGCTGTTATTGGTGATGATGATGTATTAGTGTTATAATAATCCATTTTGATGAAGATGACGATGATGCCATTCCAGCTCCTTGCCGTGGATGATGATATTGATGATGAGAAAAACTTCTGATGATTTATAGATATGCCAGTCAGTGTTCCATATGTTGTTGAAGTTGCTGCCCTCTCTCTCTCTCTCCCGATGATGTTGTAGAATACTCTTCTTGTTAAGGGGGAGTGTTGAAATATTGTATCTGCAACGAGTATTCTATTTATTATTGAGTCATTATTCATTTTATTGATCACGTGCATTGTAATTGACCAAATCTCCTTTTGTGGTTTGGTCAAACCCTAATTGTATTATGCAAATTAAGAAATCGCCCCCCATGCCTAATTAAAGTGGATTTAACCACTAATAAGACAAGTTGACCCTACCCCAGTGAAGAGACACCTTTCCAACGCCTTCCATCTAGTATAAATAAAGGAAGCCAATGCCTCATTATCTCACTCACTCGTTTTCTCACCAAGTACGCAAGTTTAGTAGCTGTAGTTGGGAGAAGAAGGAAGAGAGAGGCGCATTGCTCAACGCTGGATTTTCTCTAGTGTTTTGGTTTATTGTCTTGGCATTGTATTGGCTATCTATATTAAGGAAGTTTTGCTGGGTTTTCTCCCCCATGAGGGTTTCCCAGGATAAATGTTGTGTATCTTGTGATTGTGTTTCTCACAATGATCCTACCTATGCTATTGTTATCTAGTAAATTGAATAGAAACCTAATAATAGCTCAAAACTTAACACAAATAGCATGTAGATGTAAGAGTAATTTCCTCAAGGGGTTATGAAGGTCGTATTATACTTGTCTTTCCTTGCTACCATCACTTGATTGTATCCCGGGAAGCCATCCAACATGGACATCATACCTGAACCTGTAACTGCTCAAAGAACATGTTCCATGCTGGGAAGTGGGTAGTTATCCTCGAGAGACGCACGATTAATATTTCGAAAATCAATGCATATGCCCACTCACCTGATTTCTTTATGACCGATACACAATTAGCCACCCAATGAGAGTACTTGATTGGTTTCAATGATTCTTGCCTCATACAACTTCTACAACTCTTTCAGAATGATGGAGGCTACCTTGGGATTCATGAGTCTCGGTCTCTGTCTAAATGGTTTGGCACCCTCGAAGAGTGGTATTGCATGGTTGATAATCTTAGGATCATATGCCTTCAACTCATTGTTGGACCATGCAAAAACATCTCTAATTCCCTTACCAGTGCCACAATCTTGGCTCGTTCTTGAGGAGTGTAACCTTTATTGACCTTGATGGGCCTCGTCGTGTCCTTGGACCTGATGTCAATTTCCTCCACTTGTTGGTTTGCACAAGGTTTGTTAGTTCCATAAAACATGTCATATCTATCAAATAATTTTTCTAATGGAACTAAACCTTTGGGAATTTTATTGCTCTTGTTGAATCATCGGGGCCTCCTCACCATCTTATATCTCATCAATGACATTATCAACTAACTCATTAACACAATTTAGAAAATTAAATATGTGTCTATTGTTTTCAAATATTTGCCATGAGACAATATTATTCAGAACAAAGGATGAAAATATACCTGAACCATATACGTAATGTATGGATTTGTCTCCCATGGTTGGAAAAGAGTGGCCGTAGTAGCCAAATAATCAACCAATTTGTTCAAACTCTTATCCACATGTGAGATATTAAATGCATCATAATATTCAATTTCATCCCAAACCACATTTCCATACCTCTTCAAGCGTTGATTTCAAGCTTCACATTGCATCTTCACTTGATTGACCACAAGCTCTGAATCTCCTTCAAACCTCATCTGTTTGACCCCCCATCTTCCTAGCCCTCTGAAGGCCTACCAACAAAGCTTCATGTTATGCCATATTGTTAGTACGATCAAACTCTAAATGGAAAGATTAAGGATAAATCGTACCTGAGGGAGCAGTGAGGACAACCCTTGCTCCTGGCCCAAATCTAGAGAGAACCCCATCAAAGTGCATAGTCCATAAAAAAATGTTCTCATTCTTTGGTACAAATGGCAGAGGGATTTTTGGACTATCAATGATCACATAAGCTCTGAAGTCTGGCTCTTGCGCATCTGGGTAAAGTGGATCATTGGCCATATTGCATGGATCTTCAACATAATGTAGCATCTTCTGCTCCCTTTATAATTTTACCATCTCTACGGGGGATATTGGATTGTCTGCATAAGACCAATCCATCTAAATAGTTCCCCTACATTAACAACCCACTTTCTAGAAAGAATCATACCCCAATGCATAGGAAAATCAATGACAACACCATCCATAGTTAGAATTTTCCTTGAACATGCATGCAAACATACCTGGAGATCTTTGATGACCCTGCAAACCGACACCTCCCTTTCATTCATTGCTTGTACATTCCTCTATGGTTTGGTTATCTGCAATCCAAGCTCATGCATAATCGCAAGAGTCATAACATTAGAAGATGCGCTAGAGTCTAACATGCATTTTCGTTATATCAAACCATTAACTAACAATGAAATAGTGGGAGTACTATTGGCCTTAGTGATTCCAAGGAAGACTTGAGGGTTTTCATCTGAAAGGTTTATTGAAAATCTAGTTCCAATAAATCTACTAATTGCTTCTTTGTTAATAGACATGCGAATTAACTCCTTCAGGGGTACATGGATCTTAATTTTTGCAAGCTCACCCTCTAAAGAAAAAGTAGAAGACTTAGGTTGAACTGGATTAGGCAACAATGGTAGGTCATTCTTACTTATTGGGAAAGCTGGTGTCTTACCTTGGGCTAATGGTGGAGGTGGAGCTTTACCTTTGCACTCATATTGCTTGGTGATCTATGCCACCATGATTTCGCCACTCGCCTTGGCCCTTCTGATTTCCTTTGGAGTCACCTATTATGTGTGAACCGATTGCATATCCGCCTACAAGGAATTGAAATGATCATAATACACATGAAAAGAACTATGATCACTTACCTTGCTAGCATAAAATACTAAAAAAGTGTGAGGATAATCCATGTCATCCATCTTGGCCAAAACATCGAGCATATCCTCTTGCTTATCAGGATGGTTGTCTCCATGCTCGAACATGTACACGGATTGAGAAAACACATCACATGCTACTTCACTATGAGGAAGTTGACATGATCGACAATACATACTGGTTGATGCATGATCAATATAATTAGTACCTAATTGTTGTGCTGGGGCCTTTTGCTTTTCAGGCTTATTGGCATACTAAAATGGCTTCTTCTATTGGAACGATTTTGTAGGTGAAAGAACAACTTGAGTCTATAACATTTTCTCAAGATTTATTACCTTGTTGCTCAAGTCATTCAACAATCCTAAAGATGCATCCTTTCTTATCTCTTCCTCCTGCTTAGGTTCAAAAAGTGGTGGTGCAAGTGGGTATGAGGTCCTTCTAGCCTGTGCATTGACTAAGTGTGAAAGAGGTACTTGGGCCTTCTGAGTCCACATATGGTGCTTCTCTGTCTTTATTTCCTCGTTGAAAGTAACATCAAGAATCTGCGGTTCCCTTTACCTGAGAAACATACCCAACATTTCATCAAATTTCTCAAGATAGTAAATCAAATCTCCAATTGCATTAGGTCTCACTGTGTTAGGAATTCTATTGTAAGCTTTAGAAAAACGAGTATTAAAATAAGAAACAATTTCATTTTCTTTCTTTTTAATAGTAGAAAAAGTTTTGAGTAAGAAAGTAGTGTCCCATTTATCCACCCATCTTTCCGTGAGCTTGTCTTGAAACACATCCCATCCATCAATGGATCTAGCTGGAAGCGTGACATGTACCATGCTTGGGCATCACCTTCCAAGGTCTGCACACAAAGCTTCATGACAATCTCCTCATGCTCGACCTGAATGTCATCCACAACCTTCAAGAAAACGCTTATATGATCATCAATCGAGACAACATTGTTTCCTGCAAAGTTAGGGAGATTTTTACTATAATTCTCTGTAGGCATAACATTTGGGTGCCCCTGAATTCCAATTACGTTCAAAGGAGCATAGATAGTCAATTGAAATCTATCTCTTTGTCCGACCATTTGATAAGTAGAACTTGAAACAACTATTTCAAAAGATGACGAAGTAGAGGAAGATGATACCTGAGCCAATGAGGAGATTGCCAAAATACTTACCACGATGCTACTAGCAGTTATGAATGGAAGAGTTACCTGGACTGATGATAAAGGAACCATGCCATTAGTTAAGGTCGGCCTAGCGCTGGGTGATGTGATTGAACTATTTCAAAATAAATGATCTGGATCGTTGAGAGATGGAAATATCCCTTGAGAGGGATCGAACTTGGATGATATACATAAGTTCCCCTGTAAAGTCGTCCCCATATCTTGTGGAGTCTCTAGGTGAGTCAAAGAAAATAAATCAATCAAAGTAAAAACTCACCGATATCGTTGCCACCAAGGTTTGCGTTCCCCGACAACGACGCCAATTTGTTACCACAATTTTTCACCCTCTAATCATATTTGTTGTAACATAAATCAATGATGAAAAAGAGGCTAATTCAAGGAGAGAATTCCCTAAGTGTCACTGAAAAACCTCCTCTCCATTTGGGTTGGTGTGAAAACACAATCAAAAGGTTGAATTTAACCACATTAAGAGGTTAAAAACTTCTGATTAATGCACAAATTTAAACACAATACCGACAAGAACCGAAATCTTGCTATGAGCACAACAATTCTTTATTAATGTCTTTCCAAAGCATTGATTTTACCACAAAAACAAGCTAAAAAACTGGTAGAGTGGCTATCTCTGCACAAAGAACTAGAAACTAGAATGTAGAAGAATGAGGGAGAGAAAAATAGTATGTGTTGCTGTGGAAAAAGATACAAACTTGAACATTGAGGAGACCTCTCCAATACATATACCTAAGGGAACACTTCCCAAGAGAAAATCAAGAGGGCACACATGTGAGAAAATAAGTAGGTAATGTGCAGGGGATGAGTGAGTGTGAATGAGGAAAGTATGCACATGAGGTAAGGAGAGAGTCTAGGGCGCACATGTGAGCTAAGAATGAGATTATAGGCGCATGGGAGGTGAATCAAAGGCTAAAGTGCATGGGAAAGAGTGAGTGGAGTGTGCATGAGGAGAATAAGAGAATGCATGGGGAGATAGAGTGTTAGATGGAGGAGTAGTGCACCACACGTGTGAGGGTTTTGAGGGAGAAGGATGGGCACATGAGAGGAAGGAGAGATAGATAGGTAAGGGTAATGGTGCATGGAGGAGGAGAGAAGAGCATGGGAGAGAGTTAAGAGTAGAAGGGGGCGCACATGTGAGATTTAGAGGGAGATAGGAGGGATTAACTAGTGTAAATAATGGAGAAGGGAGGAAGGGAGGCGTATGAATGGATACATGCGCTAGAAATTAGGGAAATTAAAGCTCACATGTGGAAGAGGAGGAATGTCAAGGGCGTAGGTGTGAAGAGAAGGGGAAAAATGATGCACACGGCTGGGTAATGCATGGAAGCATGCACCCAAGTGGAAAATAGGAAAGARWAAAGCGCACGGTGAGAAGAAAAGCAAGACAAGGTGAGTTAGGTGAGAGAAAGGTGAGTTGAGCGTTAATTAACTCAATCGTGCCAATTAGACATGTGCCAACTCACCCACACRCCCTCTCTCATTAATTAATTGCCTTATCTAAAAATTGCACCCCCTTTAATACTTATGCCATCGAAGTGCCACATGTCACACTTTCATTCTGCCGATTGTTGGAATTTGACTCTGCCACTTGTCACCTTGGGAGGCAACCACACCTACTATAAATAGTAACTACAAAAAATAACATTCCAACCTAAAAAATAGGAAAACACAAAATGTGTCCGGGATGACTAGGAGATCACTACCAAATGTCGCACATCTAAAAATAGACATGGATAAAAATAGAAAGTCCTCGGAAGTCAGTGAAAATATGATCACCGGGTTCGATTTTCTGTAAGGAATCCAAAAATGTAATCAGAATCACCATCCGACCCCCACTCTCCACTTTCTAAAAATAGAAAATACTCACATGTCATCCTGGAAAGGGCTCATTGGACTCGAGATGTCTCCAGGATCAACATTGTAAACTCATAATCCTGATCTTACCCTGGAACTCAACCTGCTAAAAATAGAAAGTGCTTGCACAATCTTGGGAAAAAGTGTCATCGAGCTCAGAATCATGCAAGGACCAATACTCTATGCTCAAAACTGACATGCGAGTCTCTAGTCAGCGTTTCCTAAAAAGTAGGAACCTGGCTAAAAAAAACAATATCTCTCAAATCCATGGAAAGTTGGGCTAACTTTGTATTTGAAGCAAAAACAACCACTAAACTAGTCATGTACATGTCTCTGATGGGAACCAACCATTGGCTCACACAAATGCTCAATCTGGGTCAATCTATGGATGCCAACAAAAAATAAACATGTTGGCTCTTAACCCTCTGGCTATGGAAGTGAGAAAATCCAGGGGTTAAGAGGGGCTAAAAAGTGAAATGTTTCCATGAAAGGGTGAAACGTTTCATCTCCAAAAGGTATGTCATGTACCCAGTGTTGATATTATGGTAGCCACGGGAGGTACTAACCTCCACGTGTAACCTTTGATGAGACTGGAATATTTCAGAAAGCAAGAGAAACCCTAAAACGTTGGATAATAACCCTAGACCACAAGTCGACTCAAGAGAACAATTAATATTGAGTTATTAGTCTCCAAGAAGATAAGTCGTCCCAGTCAGGTGAGTTGGAGTAGTATAAATAGAGGGCGCTAGAGCTCATTTGGACACACTCACTCTCACAACTTCATAAGGACAAGTGGTGCGCATGACTAGAGGAGAGATGCAGTTGCTGCAATAGTGACTCGATCTTTGGTTATGGTTTGGATTTTCTGCCTGGTTATGGTTTGGAATTTATGCTTGGTACGCTAGCCTTGAGAGAGAGGTACACTACCTTGGTTGGCTATTGGTTCTAGGGTTTGCTTCCAAAATTATTCTGTCTGTCAAGGTTAAGGTGCTCGAGGGTGGCCTTTGTGACTATGGTTGGGTGACAATATTTCTATATTGTTTATGGTGAAACGAGAACACCTATTATTCTTAGAGGTTATGGTCCCACACTATCTTCGAACACTCTAACCACTGGAAGGTAGATTGGGAGGATTTTCTCAGTTACAATCAAAGTTTTGCTGCAACAATGAAACCCTAACCCTCATGTTAAGGCACCTTAAGTGAAGCGCTTGACCTAATTCCTAGATAACCTAGTGCGCCCTAGCCTAGTGCACCTCCTAGTACTCTCAACAAGCCAAGGCTTTAAGTTTGAGTTTTTGGTCAAAGTCAAAGGTTGACCAAGTCAAAGCAGTCATGACTTATTCTACAAAGTCAGAAAACAAGTTAGAAGGGGCTTCTAACATCAGAGCATGGAAGACAAGGAGTGACCTCATCCTTGCCAAGAATAAAGTGTTGGATATTGTGAAAGGCAAGATCATGGAACCACAGTTTGAAGCAGGAAAAGAAAAGGAACCTCAAAACATGAAAGTCATGAAGAAAAAAGACCTAGCATGAAGTAAGTGTATGATGTGGCCAAGAGAGATCTACTGAAAGGAACATTATGAAGTTTACCAATCCTCTAGCAGCTAAACCTCTAGTCCAACAAAGTCATTCTAAGGTTTACTGCCATTGTTGGGTAACAAAGGTGTGTACCTATACATGTTCTTTTAATTTGTATCGTGAGCATGAGTGTGTTTGTAGGGAATGTACAAGGGATCTTGTCCAAATAAAGGATCTTGTCCAAAGAAATGATCTTGGATTCAGTGTATTCATAAGATCAACACATTCTCCAGGTTTGACTTGATATTTCTCTGAATGTTATGGAATTATAAGCTGACTTTAGTCAAGATATTATAAGGTTGAGATCATATTCTCTAACTCAATTTTCTGTCAAGAAAACATATTGTTTTAAGTATAAGGGATAGGTCAGAAAGGATACTTGTCTCAGAAGAAAAATAATCCAAGTGGAACAATACCAAGACTCCAGGTTTGCATATCAAGTTTGACATCTTTATTATTGTCACTTAAGTGAGTATTGATAAGTACTTAGTAACTTATACTACTCAATGTACTTATTTGAAAATATAAACTAACGCCTCATCTAGAAGATATTTCTTGTTCTCAGACTAGATCATCTTAGTAATGCTACCAAGAAAAATCCTTCATATGAAATATGTTGTATCAGAAACACTGTTGTTCTTGTTATCTCATGAAGGATATCATGAAAATGTCTTTCCAAGCTTGTATCAATTGCTTCTATCCTTGTCCTTATTCTTGTTTCAATCTACTATAATAAACATATTGTCTTGGATCTTTCTTTTGTTTCTTGTCTTGTTCCGGGCAGGTATCCTTGTGAAATATGTTGACAAAACTTTAATGAATAATCTTTGCGGAAGCTGTCATAGAAGAATTTTATAAGGATGACACAATTCTTGCAACAACTACCAGATGGGAAACACTCAAAACAGATAGAAACAAACTTAAAGAGACTCAGAGGGATCCAGACTCAGAGGGAGTCAGACTCGGAGGAAGTTAATAATCAAAAGGAAACCAGAACAAGTTTGTGACACTTTGCAGGAAGCAAAGAGAGATGTAGTAGACAGAAGAATGGACTCTCTCAGATAGAGGTAATTGATTGAATAATTCTAGAAACATGCAGTGTTAGAGTAAAAACAAGGAAGTTTTAGATATTGATCATTCAAGAATGAAGCCGGATTAGGAGGGAGCTAATCCCCAATGATATGATCCATTGAATAATCCATGAATACCATGAAGTATCTGTCCATATTCTTCAGTGGAAGTAGCATCCAAGATAAGAAACACATGTTCAACTTGACTCTAGAAGAAGTCTTCTTCAAAAAGAAGCCTTGCATATCCTTGGTTGTCCATCTACATTTACGTTCCTATCACGGAAAAAAGAAGTTGGAACCTTCAGGAAGGAAGGGCATGGAATCTATAGAATATTCCATGGACTCCAACATTGAAAAGGAACACGAGGAAGAACATGAAGATTCCAAGAAAGAAATAAAAGCCGGAACAAAAAAATTGAACCAATTATTATACTGAAAATCATAAGACTACCGGCATGATTTGAATCCACTAGAAGTAATCACGCAACAGGAATGGAAGGAAGATGTGATGAAGAACAATGTATGTGAGAAATTGTGAAAAAAACTTATAAATGGAAGCATTGATAGATACAAGGTGAGATTCGAGGACAACGGGTTCTCCCAGAAGGAGGGAGAAGACCATGATGACAACTTGTTCCAGTAACCAAATATACCTCTATCTGAGCCATTATATCTCTTGCAGTATTCATGGGTTGGAGTTTACGTCAGATGGATGTAAATACTATTCTTCTCAACAAAGTAATTGAAGAAGAACCATATGTACATCAACCTCAAGGTTTTGAGTTATACCAGAAAGAGACCCATGTATGCAGATGGAAGAAGACCTTGTATGGATTCAAGCAATTTGGTGCAGAGCCTCTCATGTACAACAAAAGTGTGGTGAAAAATTCCTATGACAAAAGAAGTGTATCGAAATGGTTCTTCAGAAGTCCGGGATAATGGATTGCAAATCCATGGCCACAGATCTGAAGAAGTTGAGAGAATTTGATCTAGTAGACCCATCCCTGTATCGACAATTGAATGGCTCATTGATGTATTTGGAGAATACTCAACTGGATATTTTCTTTACTGTGAAAATAGTTCCAAGTGGAACCTAGCCATGAGAATTGAATAAAGCATTCCTTGAAATGTCTTCGTGGGACGTTTGAGTTGTGGTATACAACTGCATGGATTTATTGATTCAGATTCGGCAGGGAGTGCAGATAACAAAAGAAGTGCTTCTTAGATATGCTTCAGTTTAAGCTTTGCGATGATATCATGGGCTAGCAGGAAACAAAATTTTGTTGCACTCAACACTACAGAAATAGAGTATATTGGAACTTGTGATGCTTGTACGTAATTAGTGTGGCTTCGTAAGCCAATTTCTACACTGTTTGATCAGGTGTTGGATTCGACCGTGATATATAGTGATAATCAGAGCTGTGTGAACTTTCAGAGAACCCAGTGTTCCATGATAGGTCGAAGCACATTGAGAATCAAGTATTATTTTCTCTGTGATAGAGTCCATAGGGGAGAAGTAGTTCTCTAGTATATCTCCACAGATGAGCAAATGGAAGATATTTTGGTAAAGCCTCTGTCCAAGATGAAAAGTTTGCGTACTTAAGGGACAAGTTGGACTCTTGGAGATGACTTCTTTATTGGAAAGGAAAGTGATTACTTCCCATGTTGGGAGGGAGCACTGCTATGTTATTGATTTATGGGCAGTCATTTTCTAGTTTGAAAAATGGTCCAGGTTGGGTAGTCACCTTACAGTCCGAAAAGAAGCCCAAATTTTTTGACGGAAAGTCATTTTCTAGTTCAAAAAATGGTCCAGATCGAATAATCATTTTCTTAATGAAAATGGTACAATAGATTGCTGATGTACCGTAGACAACAATTCCCCTTGTGGCCGATGTGGGGGAATGATATAAGACAATCATTATTCTTGGTAGTCACTCTAAGTAGTGGTGAAGCAGAATGGTCCGCCTCTCCGGGAAGTCATTCTTTCGAAGTTCACAGTTGTGAGCGGTTTCGAAGAATGGCCCGTTATAAGAGGTTGGTGTAGGATAGTCATTTCCATAGGAAATGGTCCAGACAATCATTTCCTAGGGCATACTCATTCTCTCAAGTTTGCACTGTGATTAGTGCCAGAAGAGTGACATAGTTAGGTGAATGGTCCAAGTTCAAAAATCAGGGATAGTCATTCCCTAGGGAAGACTCATTCTCTTCAGGTTGCACTGTGATTAGTGCCGGAAGAATGGCCTAGTTAGGTGAATGGTCCAGGTTCAGAAATCAGGGACAATTATTCTTCTATGCTTGAGAAGAATAGTCCAAATATCCCATGGCTGATGTTTAAATTTTCGAGGGCAGATACTCTTCCAGATCTCACAGATGTGAGTGGAAGAATGGCCCAGATGACTCAATTTGTATCATGATATTGTTATGCAGGTTGATATCAAATAATATGATTGTTGCAGAGAATGTATGTCTCTGGATAGTATTTGTATGCTACTGTAGTGGATGTGATACACTGGTAGTGACTGTGTGTCACTGGTTAGTAGAAATGTGCTACTAGGAGTGGTTGTGTACCACTGGATAGTAGTTGTATACTACTATGAATAGACACAATTGTGTTCTATGGGATTGCATTGTTCTGATTTCCATGGAGACTATCTAGTTGGATAGTGATGATGGTGCTCGTGATTTGATCATGAGATAGCTTGTGTGGCTATGACGATGCTACCGGTTGAATGGTCTTTTTGTGTTCAAGACCATTGCCTTTAATACCTCCCTATATAGGAGAGAGTATTGATATTATGGTAGCTGCGGGAGGTATTAACTTCCATGCGTAACCTTTAACGAGACTAGAATATTCTGGGAACTAAGAGAAGCTCTAAAACGTTGGATAATAACCCTATAATACAAGTCGGCTCAAGAGAATAATTAATATTGAGTTATTAGTCTCCAGGAAGAGAAGTCGGCCCAGTCAGGTGAGTTGGAGCAGTATAAATAGAGGGCGCTAGAGCTCATTTGGACACACTAACTCTCACAAATGCATAAGGACAAGTGATGCGTTTGACTGGAGGAGAGTTGCAACTGCTTCAGTAGTGACTTGATCTTTGTTTATGGTTTGGACTTTCTGCCTAGTTATGGTTTGGAATTTATGCTTGGTATGATAGCCTTGAGAGAGAGGTACGCTACCTTGGTTGGTTATTGGTTCTAGGGTTTGCTTCCAAAATTATTCTATTTGTCAATGTTAAGGTGCTCGAGGGTGGCCTTTGTGCCTATGGTTGGGTGACAATATTGCTATATTGTCTATGGTGAAATGAGCACACCTATTATTCTAACACTCAGGAGGTGTGGTGTCTCATCAAAAGGTTCCATATCATGATATAGAAGCCCAATGTCTCATCAAGGTTCCCCATCATCAATAGGTGCAATGTCCCATCATAATAGTGCAATGTCT
Organism: Picea mariana; assembly: GCA_032191745.1. Lineage (NCBI taxonomy): Eukaryota > Viridiplantae > Streptophyta > Pinopsida > Pinales > Pinaceae > Picea > Picea mariana. Next base: position 318,001 of record JASDQU010736186.1, read on the forward strand.
CATCATCAAAAGGTACAATCATCATGGAAAAGGTGCCACTTCCTCTCTCCAAGTGTAACATCCTCATGTAAGGGTCCAACATTGTCTAGAGAAGGTGGAATGCCCTCAATCAAGTGGTGGGGATGATCTCCATGGAATTTTTCCAATAGCTCTTCAATATCCTCCAAAGGATCCAATTGTCAACCAAACATGTGGTCATGTGTAATCCATTATCTGAGGAGGGGCTCATGTAGTCCAATGCACCATAAGGACTAGAGACAAGGTACATAATTCAAACACAACATATAAAGTGAGTCATGCCAATGAAAAATCCATTAGATAAATCTCATAAAGTATCCTCTTCAAACTTCACACTAGCTTACAAAGTTATACATTTTTCCAAGTTTAGGTATGGGAGGATCATTGTTACCCCCTATTAGGCTTGCCAGTGCCCATGATAAGAAGTATGTCCCAAGGAACCCATCAAGGTGCATGTGCAATGGTATGTGATATGGATTGAAGTTTACCTCATGGGTGGATTGTCATTGACATGCAATGCCATGTATGATAGTCATCCTCATGAGCGCCTTTGTAGAGGTAGTGCTTAGGCAATGAGGTACCCTTTCCTTGGCACTGTGTCTTTCCAAACCCCTGTTTGCCTTTTTCTATTTATTGCTTCAACCTTTTTTGGCTTTTGACATTTGATTTGCTAAGTCCTTTTGTTAGGTATGCATTCATTACATAGGACTTGGAGTGATCGCCTCTTAGCAACGAGGTAGAGCTCATGCTTCATTTCTTTCTTGGTTTTTAATACTTTGCTTTTCTTGTTTGTTTCTTTGCCTTGCATTTGAATTAAGGATTTTTCTCTTTCTATATCATTTTTTTCATAGAGCTGCATCAACCTCAAACATTCAAGCCCCTTCTTTTCATGGGGTTATGAATCATGGACCTTTTTGGGATACATGTAACAACCAACCCAAAAGAAAGGACAACATAGAAAGAGAAGATGGAATATGTTATGCATGGTAAGGGATATGGACACGTTACCCTTATTAAACCCCCCCTATAGTACGACTTTGCCAAAGAGTGACACCACTTAGGCTAGGAGATGATGATGACCACCAAGGTGAAACAAAGAAAAAAGTATAAATTCAAAGCATCATGATTCATTATCCAATTCAACCCATGATCACCATTTTTATGCCCAAAACATTGACATTATCACTCGATATGAAGTGTTAGAGCAATGTACCTCAATGTGTAATGCACCATGTGATCTAATGTGAGTGCGCTGAGCATGTAATGGGATACATATGTGGGCAAGTGTTTGTGGAGAGTCTAGAATGTCATCATTGGAAATGTTGTCTATAATGTTGTCTATAAAATGAATATCCAAAATAAATAGGATAACATACAAGAGAATCCACATGGATTAAAATAATCTATTGAATAAGTAATATGAGAGATGATTTACAATGACCTACGTGATGTTATATATACACATTGAAGGGTAATGAGGTGAATGGTTATGAACCTTAGTGGTATATTAGTCATTATTATTATTATTATTTAATATTTATTTATATATTTTATGTTTATTAGTATTTATGGAATTTTTTTATGTATGTTATCCCTTCAAGCATGCTTTGTCTTTAAAGTATTTACGGAAAAGTTTTATGTATGTTCTGGATTGTAATACCATATCACGATTTTCTTTGTTCTTGAAGCTGTGATGGATGACAATAAGAGATGATATGAGTTACAAAGTGTTGAACAAAATTGTCGTATTGTGAAAGGGTTAGACTACCCTAATTCAATTTTCTGCAAAACTGTGTGGTGACAACCTCTATGATCCAGGAAATGATAAGATTTCACACCTGAGTTTCACACCTAAGTTTCATTTCAATATAATAATTTCTTTACTTAGTTTCTCATATTGGTTTTGTTTTTGGTTAGTTTGTTTAACTATATGATATTTTAATATTAGGATGACAATAAGACATCCATGTATCTTGTGTCTTGTTTTTGGAACCTTCGTCTTTCAATGCTTTTAGTGATTTATTGGTCGATAAGATTTCAATATAAGCATCCTTTTGATTTTTGATGTTGATTGGATTTGTATGGTTCCTTTCTACAAGGTCTAGATTTCTACATCCGATGACTTCTCTATTTCAATGGGATCAATGATTGTTTCTTTATCGATCACTAATTCCTCATTGGTAAGTTGCTTCAACATTTTTTGTTGCGATTTCTTTTCACTATTAAACTTATTATATGTGTGATCAAGTTGTGACTATGATTCTTAACGTGATAAATTTCTTTGTCTTTATCACCACAACCTTGTCAAATTCTTTTGGCATTTTTTGTATTGACTTTTGATTATCGTGAAGGATAAACTTTGAGACATTTTTAAGGTCTTCTGATGAGGGTACTGCCGAATTTAACTCCATTGTAACATCCTATGATGTTATGATGTTATCTTCTTCTTCTTATAGGAGAATGTCAAAAAATTCTTCTTCATGTTTAAGATGAAAGTCCTTAATGTTTCAATCGAGGAGAAGCCATAATTATGTCACCATCATCTTTCCACAAGGATGTAACATTGAATTGCAATATGAAGATATAATTACCAATGTTTCTTGATCTAAAAGTCTATATTTTTTATTATATTTGATTTGGGAATCAATAATTGGTTAGCCAATTCATTGTTAACATAATTATTATGTTTGGAAGGAGCAATAAAAATAGCCATATCTTACCTTTTAGTTGTCCCTTTATTAGTCCTGCCGTAGGCATAGAGGGACTATAGCGATCGATAATTCATTGATTACATATTAGTTTGTCCTTTGACCACAAATATTTGCATAATATCTATTGTTGGAGCTAGGGAACTAAAAACATTGATTTTTATATAATAAAAAGTATCATATATGTACCGATCTGATTGAATAACAGATTGGAGGTCTTATTGCCGGCTTCGCTATTCCCAATGTTTATATGGTAACATATCCAATTTTTTTTATTGTAGACAGTCTTTTTGAATCATATATTTTTCCTATGTATTGCTTGAAGGTGGATTAATGTTAGCACTAGTTCGAATGTTTGTCTTAGCATTTTCTGCTAGCTGAATATATCCCAATGTTTTTATTTTTACTAATCATGTTGAAATGTTTAGATATCCAAGTTTTATAGTGATCGATAATTCCAAAGTTTATAACATCCTTTCCACATGTATTTGTATTGAAATGTATTGACACTTTTTTTGAGGTGCTTGAATAGGCTTGACAACTTAAATGTTTACATGATGCGAGGTCCTCCAACAAGCCTAACATCTTAAATGTTTGCATAATGTGATGTCCTTAGACAGTCTGACAACCTTAAATGTTTATCTAAATATGCTTCTCGGAGTACATTTTTCCTCTAAATTTTCCATACAATGTTGCGGTGATTTTGCACAATATTGTTGTCCACCGCCAGTTGAATAGGCATTGTATGTTTCATCGTTCTTCTAGCCTTGCAATGCAATTTCGTCATCGTTGAAGCTACATACATTGTTTACTGGTTCATCGAGTGCTTCTTCTTCGCTGGTTCGTCGATTGCTGCTTGTTGTTGTTTGGTTCACAATTCGACCTACACTTCTACCTTTCATCATTTCGGAGTAAGTTTCCATGCCATAGTTTCATTTTCTATTCCTTATTTGTTGTTCAGTGTTTGTAGTTTGTAAGTAAGAATGTTTTCTTATTTCTACTGCCATGCTTGTCGTATGTTTCCGGTTCCTTCTGTGCTTCGACTGCAGTTTCATAATCGTTGGAGATACATATGTTGTTTACTGGTTCAATGGCTGTTGCTTGTTCGTTGGTTCGTTGGTTGTTGGTTGTGTTTGTTTGGCTCGGGTTTATGCTTTGGGGCCCTGGGGTTGCAGTTGGGCTCGTTCATTCTTTTTTGCTGGTTTGGTGCTTTCTGTTTTCTTTTGTTTGATTTGGCTTTGCACGATTGGGGTCCTGCGTCGGTAGCTGGAGTTTTTTTTTTTTTTTGGATTGTCGTTGTTTTTTGGGATCTTTATGGTGTTCATCCCCTACACCCATGATTCGACATGCAGTTTTGTTATTTTCCCTATCTGGCGAGGTCGATATCTATTCTGCTGTGAGATTTTGTTGGTGATTCAGTGATGACATGAAAGAAAATAGTTGCATGAAAAATAGTTCGAGAAGTGCATGTGAAATTGCAATATACGTTGTTTTTATGTTAAAATAAAACATATGCAAGCTGCATTTATAAACCATGTATGGTGAAATGTTCCCATATGAAAATACATGTTCTTTGTTCTCTACATAGACTGGTGTTTCCATGATACAATTTGTTTTGTACTTGAGATATGATATGTACAACAAAGATTCTGCAAAATTATATTTCCATGTTTGGAAGCATATCTGGGTAGTTTGCCATGGAAAACCAAAATCTTGTATCGTGGGCACATCAGTCTATGTAGAGGATAAAAAACATGTATTTTCATCGGTGGAAGCATATCTGTATACTTAGCCACAAAAAACTATAAATCGTTTAGCTACGACCATGCAATTTCGTAATATTTTGTGGCTTGTAATATATTTTGGGGAGGGAAAAAAATTACATATTTACAGCTATGGATGGAGAAGCGCAAAGGTTCATGTTTCTGCCTATATTTTAAACTATTCATTGAGTCTCTTTTAACATATGTACATATTACTTGTTCTCCGGTGCATACCAACTTCCATTCATGTTCATTGTATTTTGTGCGTTCCCACATTCAAACAAATAGAATAGCTGGAGAAAACGACTTAGTCTTGACTGCATCGATTGAAGAGGAGATAGAAAGGTGCATGCTTGTACTGTTATTTCATATTGCGTTGTTTTGTATTTCATTTATTGTTTGTATATGTGTGCACTTAGTTTATTGTATATAAATGTTGCGTACCTTCCTACACGATAACTTATCTTCATTACATGTCTTCCTGCATACTAACCTACTTCATGTTCGTTGTATTTTCACTGCATTTCTACATTTAAACAAATAGAATGGCTGGAGAGGACGATGGAATCTTTGGCGGGAATGTAGACGAGGAATTACAGAAGTGGATACCTGTACTCTTATTTCATATTCTAGTGTTCATTTTTTCATTTACTGTCTGTATATTTGTTGTGCTTGTTTTTCTGCTTTGCACCCTTTTTTTTTTAATTTTTTTTTCTTCTTTTTTTTCTTTCAAATATAATATATTTCTGCGTATTCTCATGTGAATTGTATTCTGTTTTCTGTTACATTGGAATAAATAGACATGTTTCTCTTTCTTTTACATGTCTGTCTTCATACTAACTTTCCTTCATGTCCATTGCATATTCGACGTTGCTACCTTGGAAGAAACAGGTTGGTTGGACAAGAAGATGAACTATTCTCTGCAATAGCATAGGGTTCTGTGGTACAATATTCTAAAAGTTATACCAACTGTGCTGGTAAATTAAATATACAAACCAGGTGGGGGCATATAATATTAGATTAGAAAATGATGGTTGGAAACAATGGGCCTTTCTACCCTCCCTATTTCTACTTTTTCTATTTTCTATTATCCCTTTTGTTTTTTAATTGATCTGCTTAGTGGTCTTTCTAAAAATGCCTAGGTGTGCCGGTTGGCGGACTAACGGTTTCACATCTATGGTCGCGCTTCTACCTTATTCCATACTTACCCACTTTGTCGATTACGGGTGCTGGGTTGGCGGGTTCAAGATTGATCCCCTGGCTTTCGGGGGTCCGCGATATACAGATTGGCCGTGGTGCTCCACCCTCACGCCCTATTTACTGTTACACATTTTTCCAGTCAAAAAAATTAGATGCATACAATTTTACGCTTGTTTAGTCCTTCTGATGGACAATATACAATGCATATGCTTGTTTAGTCCTTCTGATGGATAATATACAATGCATATGCTTGTTTAGTCCTAATGTTCATCTGCACATGATTGCATCATAAAAATTTGGACTAATGACATGGCCATGAACAATCAATCATCCCAGACATCAATAGACCGACAAGGCCAAAGGTAAATATGCATACACTCTGCTCTTAGTATGTTTACCAAACAAATATCCTCAACTATTTATTCATCTATGGCATGGTGAATATGCTGATGTCATCTGTAATACATGGTTTGTAGTTCAAAAGAAGTATCAAAAAGTACAAGCGAGACGTTGAACATAACGCAGGTTCCGCAGACTAAGAGGTGTGGCGGCAAAACTCTGGCTCCATAGTTCATCGAAGCTATGCATGTACTTGTAGATTTATGCCAGTGAAAGAAGAATACAAAAAACAAAATGCACACTACCACGTTTCCTTGTTCAAAAATTGTCACCAGGTCCAGAGTTGTAACACCCAAAGTACTATCAATAGAGGGCTTGAACAACCACTAAATTGGACAAGTGTTCATCGGGGACATAATGGTCGTCTATAAAACCTACTTGGACAAGGCAAACAAAACTAGATCCATTATGTGTGCTGACTTGACAGACAAAGAGGCCATGATGACAGTGACACTGACTATTCCTACACAACTTGTCCAGAAACATGTAGAAAATATATTGCCAGGTAATGGGATATCCATTAAAAATTTTAATATATTTCCCAAAATAGTGTATGACCGTGGTGATTGTGATCAGATTATTTCACTCAATGAAACAATCATTGTGGAAAAAATTCCTGCTGTTTGTTCAGAATATCGTTTCGTCCCGGATGCGACTATCAACTAGCTTGCACAGAGTAGTGATATTTACCCAATCAGAACCATTGGCGCAACTATCACACTGGCGAGAAAACTTGGTTTGTAACACATTCTCCATATAAAGGATGGAGAGTCGGACAACGACAAGGGAATGGTATCGCTTTCCATATCCAGTTTTGTCCTTTACTTTCGCATGTGCATGTATCTCGGGTAAGTTACACAAATATTGCACTGTTCCTTGTTGCAACTGCAATTGTTGGATACCTATTCAAATTTTTTTTCGTCAATGGAACAACAATTTCATAAAGGCCAGTTTCCACTTATCCTCTTCAAAAATATAACAAAGAAAAGGGATGTTAGAGAAAGGATCTTTTTCACAACCCAGACAACATTTGTAACAATGTTGCGAGTAGATATAGTACAAGATCTGAAGAAACTAGCTAGCTCTACAACTGTTGTGCGTATACATCCACAAAATCATCCTCACTTTGCTTATACAAATAGCGTTCACCAAATTTCTGCGGCTTGTTTTATTTTATTTTATTTNGGGGGGGTGTAGTTGTGTATTATATTGTTCAATGTATTAATTCCTATGCTCGTGTTCCCAAGTTGAAGGCGTTTTGGTTGCAGCGAATGCGTACTCGACCCCCTTTGAACCTGTATGTGCGAAATGAAACTCTTATGCTTCTACCTCCGCTTTGATAAGTGATGATACGATTGATTGTCTGCGATGCGGTGAAAAATGTCCATATATATATGGACATTGCATCAATGCTGCCATCCGAACCATGGGCAACACAACCGTGCATTGTACGGTTAGGCAGCCTCTGTTACAAAATGTGCTTCCAAAGTTGGTAGAATTGTTGTATGAAACATATCTACAGAAAAAGACAAGCAGTGTCTACATGCTGTGTGACTTTCGGATACACAACAAATTTACCTTAAATGAGGACAGTGCAATTTTGCATATCGGCTGAAGAAGGAAACTAAAAAAAACATATCAAACTTTGGCAGGAAACGAAAAATATCTCATGTGTATCTGTAATATTTCTTCAACATCCAGATGAATGTTCGTTGGACTCGACTACTTGGGATTGCATGCGCATAATATTGTTTGGTCCAAAAATGGGAAGCATGGTAGAAAACCCCATATATCCCATGGTCCCGACTATTTTCTATTGGGAACATATACCATATGCAAGAGAAAATGAATGCCGCGACATATTTTCTTTGTAAATCAAATTGTTTGATGCAAAGGTCGATGCGTCCTACTCTATGGAACCTTGTGGGAACTTGTTTGTGGCCTGTTTGCAATTTAGTTGGTTCTTGGTTGTATGCTTCGTCTGTCAATTTGTATATCGCAGAACTCTGAGTGTTGTTTGGAGGACACAAAAAAATAGAATTGCAATTTTTTAGCCAGCTAACCCGCAAATCCACCTGATAATTTCCATGGCGCTATGGCGCAAATGTAGTATGTGGCTTGTTTTAACATTTTTCCTTGATCGATGAACTTGGTAAAATTAATCTCCTGGGATAATTTGAAATCAACGAATATATACTGTGCGAAGTAAAATTGTGTTATCATATCAACAAGAGGCCCTTAAAATTTAAATTGGTCGTTGTTATGTTTGCGGTGATAGAATTTTAAAAAACTTTGTTTTGTTTCCTTCATTTTTTTTTAAATAAGCGATTTAACATCCTTTGATAATTTTATGTAATTAAATTGTATAATATCAATATTTAATATTAATAATTTAGTATTTGAAAATAATGTTTTTAGATAATGTTAGATAGGATGACCATCCGTAAACAATCACAATCTTGAGCCCACCAGTCCTGGAGTCTGTCTGTCAATTTGTATATCACAGAACTCCGAGTGTTGTTTGGAGGACATAAGACAATTAAAGTGCAATGTTGAGCCAGATAGCCCGCAAGTCCGCCTGCCAATTTGTATATCGTGAAACTCTGGGTGCTATTTGTAGGGAACAAAACAATAGAGGCTCAATTTTGAGCCCGCCAGCCCGAGAACCCGCAATCCAAAACGTGGCGAAGTATGGAATGAAGGATCTGTACATGCTCTATAAAATCTCATGTCCATACTTTATAAAAGTAAATATTTAGTATGTATTGCTTGTTTCTCAAAAAATTTCTAGGTGTGGAAGTTGGCAGATTCACGTCTTCAGATTTCCACTTAATTTTATATCACTAGCCTGACCGATCGCTTCCTCGTTTCAAATTGTACAATTTTTTTTGTCTAATTAAATTGTACAATATCAATATTTAATATTGAAAATAATGTTTTTAGATAATGTTAGATAGTTGACAGGGATTACCATTCGTAAACAATCACAATCTTGAGCCCGCCAGCCCTGGAGTCCGTTTGTCAATTTGTATATCGCGGAACTCCGAGTGTTGTTTGGAGGACACCGAAAAATAGAAGTGCAATGTTGAGCCAGCTAGTCTGCAGGTTCTCTTGTCAATTTGTATATCGCGTAATTCTAGGTGCTATTTGTAGGGCACAAAACAATAGAGGCCCAATTTTGAGCCCGCGAGCCCGAGAACTTGCAATCCAAAAAGTGGCTAACTATAGAATGCAAGATCCGTACATGCTCTATAAAATCTCATGTCCATACTTTATAGTACATATTTAGTATGTATTACTTATTTTTCGAAAAATTTCTAGGTACGGAAATTGACGGATTCATGCCTTCAGATTTCACTTACTTTTATATCACCAGCCCGATCGACCGCTTCCCCATTTCATATTGTACAAAATTTTTGGCTCACGGTTTTTTCGAATAGACGAGTTACTAGATAGGTGGGTTCAATGTTGATAGTTTATGTAATTAAATTGTACAATATCAATATTTAATATCAATAATTTAGTATTTGAAAATCATGTTTTTTGATAATGTTAGATAGTTGATAGGGATGACCATCCGTAAACAATGACAATCTTGAGCCCGCCAGTCCTGGAGTTCGTCTGTCAATTTGTCTATCGCGGAAGTTCAACTGCTACTTGGAGTACACGAAACAATAGAAGTGCAATGTTGAGCCAACGAGACTGCAAGTCTGCTTGTCAATTTGTATATCGTAGAACTTTGGATGCTGTTTGTAGGGCACGAAACAATAGAGGCTCAATTTTGAGCCCGCCAGCCCGAGAACCCGCGATCCAAAAAGTGGCTAAGTATGGAATGAGGGATCCATACATGCTTTATAAAATCTCATGTCCATAGTTTATAAAGGTACATATTTAGTATGTATTACTCGTTTCCTCCGAGTGTTGTTTGGAAGACACAAAACATTAGAAATGCAATGTTGAGCCAGCCAGTTCGCAAGTTCACTTGTCAATTTGTATATCGCCGAACTTTGGGTGCTATTTGTAGGATACAGAGCAATAGAGGCCCAATTTTGAGCCCGCCACATCGAGAACCTGTGATCCAAAAAGTGGCCAAGTATGGAATGAGGGATCCGTACATGCTCTATAAAAATCTCATGTTCATACTTTATAAGAGTACATACTTAGTATGTATTACTCATTTTTCGGAATATTTCTAGGTGCGGAAGTTGGCGGATTCACGTCTTCAGATTTCACTTACTTTTATATCACCAACCTGATCGACCGCTTCCCCGTTTCATATTGTAATAAACGAATATAAACTGGCCCAAGTCCAATTGTGTTATCATATCAACACGAGGCCTTTAAAATTCAAATACCCTGCAAGTCCGCTTGTCAATTTGTATATCGCGAAACTCTGAGTGCTATTTGTAGGGCACAGAACAACAGAGGCCCAATTTTGAGCCCGCTAGCCCAAGAAACTGCGATCCAAAAGGTGGCTATCTATGGAATGAGGGATCTGTACATGCTCTATAAAATCTCATGCCCATACTTTATAAAAGTACATATTTAGTATGTATTACTCGTTTCTCAGAAAATTTCTAGGTGCAGAACTTGACGGATACACGTGTTCAGATTTCCACCCACCTTTATATCACTAGTCTGATCGACCTTTTCCCCGTTTCATATTATACAAAATTTTTGGAACGCAAGTTTCCAAATATGCGGGTTTTCTTTTAAATAAGATATTTAACATCCTTTAATAATTTTATGTAATTAAATTGTACAATATCAATATTTAATATTAATAATTTAGTATTGAAAATAATGTTTTTAGGTAGTGTTATATAGTTTATAGGGATCACCATCCGTAAACAATCGCAATCTTGAGCCCACCAGCCCTGGAGTCCGTTTGTCAATTTGTATATCGTGTAACCCCGAGTGCTATTTGAAGGACATAGAACAATAGAAGTGCAATGTTGAGCTAGCCAACCCGCAAGTCCGCTTGTCAATTTGTATATCGTGGAACTCTTGGGTGCTATTTGTAGGACAAAGAACAATAGAGGCCCAATTTTGAGCCCACCAGCCCGAGAACCCACGATCCAAAAAGTGGCTAAGTATGGAATGCGAGATCCATACATGCTCTATAAAATCTCATGTTCGTACTTTCTAAAAGTACATATTAAGTATGTATTACTCATTTTTTTGGAAAATTTCTTGGTGCAGAAGTTGGTGGATTCATGTCTTCAGATTTCAGTTACTTTTATATCACCAACCCGACCGACCGCTTCCCTATTTCATATTGTACAATTTTTTTTGTCTAATTAAATTGTACAATATCAATATTTAATATTAATAATTTAGTATTGAAAATAATGTTTTTATATAATGTTAGATAGTTGATAGGATTTGTATATCGTGGAACTTCGAGTGCTATTTGGAGGACACGGAACAATAGGAGTGCAATGTTGAACAAGTCCGCCTGTCAATTTGTATATCGCATACTCTTGGGTGCTATTTGTAGGACATAGAACAATAGAGGCCTAATTTTTAGCCCGCCAGCCCGAGAACCTGTGATCCAAAAAGTGGCTAAATATGGAATGTGGGATCCGTACATGCTCTATAAAATCTCATGTCCATATTTTTTAGAAGTACATATTCAGTACGTATTACTCATTTTTCGAAAAATTTCTAGGTGCGGAAGTTGGCGGATTCATGTCTTAAGATTTCACTTACTGTTATATCACTAGCCTGACTGATCGCTTCCCCGTTTCATATTGTACAAACCTTATTGTCTAATTAAATTGTACAATATCAATATTTAATATTAATAATTTAGTATTGAAAATAATGTTTTTAGATAATGTTAAATAGTTGATAGGGATTACCATCCGTAAACAATCGCAATTTTGAGGTCGCCAGCCCTGGAGTCTGTCTGCCAATTTGTATATCATGGAACTGCAAGTGCCGTTTGTATGACACGAAACAATAGGAGTGCAATTTTGACCCAACTAGCTCGCATGCCCGCTTGTCAATTCGTATATTGTGAAATTCTGGGTGCTATTTGTAGGCCACAAAACAATAGAGGCCCAATTTTGAGCCCGCCAGCTCGAGAATCCGTGATTCAAAAAGTGGCTAAGTATGGAATGTAGGATCTGTACATGCTCTATAAAATCTCATGTTCATACTTTATAGTACATATTTAGTATGTATTACTCATTTTTCAGAAAATTTCTAGGTGCGGAAGTTGGCGGATTCACGTCTTCAGATTTCACTTTTTTTTATATCACTAGCTCGACTGACGGCTTCCCTGTTTCATATTGTACAAACTTTTTGACTTGTGGTTTTCCGAATAGGTGAGCTACCGGATATGCGGGTTCAATATTGCATTTCCATTGTTCTGCCACCTGCAAACAACACCCTGACTTCCGTGACCCACAAATTAGCAAACAAATTGAAATAAAAGAATATATACTATGCGAAGTCTAATGGAACAATCATATGAACGACATGATATTAAAATTCAAATTCTTCGTTGTTATACTTGCGGTGAATCTAACAGTACATAAACTCTACTTAAACATCCAAAAAATGATTTTCTTGTAACTTTTCGATGCTTCTCTTATACAAACAGATCCTGGAAACTATAAACATCGCTCGCTGTATATATTCCTTGATTAAAGAACCTGTTAACATGTTTAATGCACTTCATAGTTACTGTTAAGACCAATTCCTGCTTCCAAAAATTTCCATCCACTTTCTCTTTTCCCTCTACTTTCCCTTTCTTTACTTACTCGTTTTTCGAAAAATGTCTAGGTGTGGGATTTGGTAGATTCACGTCTTCAGATTTCTATTGTTACTTTTATATCACTAGCCCGACCGACTGCTTCCCCGTTTCATATTGACGAAACTTTTTGAATCGCGGGTTCCTACATAGGCGGGTTTAACATTGCGTTTCCATTGTTCCGCCGCCTGCAACTAGCACTCAAACTTCCGTGATTTACAAATTAGCAAACAAATTCCCCTTCATCTTGTATGCTTTATCTTTCTGTTTACTTGGTCCTTTTTCCGAATGTATCATGATTTTATATACAGAACCCAAAGTTCAACAATATACAAATTGTCCTCTCGACATTGCACTTCCACTATTCTCCTATGCACAAATAACATCTGAAATTCCGCGACATACAAATTGACAACCGATATCTATCACTGAGATGTAATATGACCATCAGCCCCTCACGTCTCTTGGGTATATCTTCTGCCCTTTTTTTTTTTTGTAACCCGCCTGACCGCTTTCCATACTTGGGCATTTCTTGGAATCTGTTTCACGGGTTGGCGGGTGGACAAAATGTACAATGCTTCGTCACAATTTTCCATTACCGCTACCTTCGTGCTTATTTCCAGATATGCAATAATTAAGCTTTAATTCTAGTAGTTCATCCTCCAAGAACCATTAAGATTTTCATTAATGTCCGGAAGGCCGAAGAATATTTTTTATTACTACAAATTAAACCAAGATTTGCGGAGAAGAGTGTTATCCTTTCCAAGTATTCATTTCAAACATTATGCAATTTGTTTCATGCGCTGGCCGGTTGGCGCCTTTAACAAATCTCTAATTCTTAATCTCTCTTCGTCGTCACCACGACCTTTGCACTTTTTTCTAAATATGCAATTAGTGAGATTTAATGGTAACAACTCATTCTGCATGAACCCTCGAGATTGTCATTGATCAACGAAAGGCTCAAGGAGATATTCCATTGATATGCATTAAACCATAATTTGCGGAGGGTTATATTGTACCTCCCCAATTTTCATTTCAAACATCGTCTAGAGCAAACGAAAATTCTCGTTAACCTGTGGTAGCAGTTCTGTCCACATACAGTAAACACATTCGGGCATAATGGCCAGAGGTTCCACTATTCCAGGGCATATTCTTACTACTCATCTCCCTCTGCCCAGGAGTGAAAAAGGAGATGGTCCCTTGGTAGATTGTGAGATATATTTCAAGCCAAAGAATTCCAAGGCAACCCTGCCTACTCAGAGAACCTGCCTAGTTGCATTGATGGTTGGCGCATAGGTTGATGTCATGGATTTCGAACCGGAAGAAGATGCTCTAATGAGCGATGATACGATAATGGATGATGGAAATGCAGAGACTGTTCCCACTCATGCACTCAAATTGAAATCAACCATAACGGGCGAAACTTCCCAGCTAAGTGATGGCGGTTCTGACAACACCAAAAGGAGTTTCAGAAAAGAACCGACGTTGAACGCAATAGCTGCTTTGTAGCTCAAAAGTAGGAATACCAGAGGTCCAAATTAGTTCGTTCTGGGCGAAAGACTTTCACTGTAAAGAAATGATATGTTGATGCTCCCAGAGATATATTTCAAGCCAAAGAATTATTCACTTGCGGGACTACTATCCTGTTCTCTGGATATACAATTAACATTTTCAGGAATCAGGACCAGAACTCTCACTGGTGCAAGGCATATTTCTACTAGTCATATCCTTCCACCCAGAATGGAATAACTTGGGCCTTTGAAATTGCACGTGCAACCTGTGTCCCAGAAGATTTTTTGACTGTGCATAGGCAGTTTCTAGTTGTGTCCTAACTTTTAGTTAAGGGCTATTCCATTTTCCCTGCAACGTTTTTCATCTTCTTCCTCATGGGAAGCTTCTGAAAACTATCAATTTTACCACATGATGATTCATCGAGGAGAAAACTGCAAGGATCCTGCATATTGCAGATCCCGTGCCTGTGTTTGTGACACATACGTTCAATGTTGTGGCCCGAAGAACTAGCTCCAATTTCTAAGTATACATGTACAATACTCGATGTTTTTTTTTTTTTTAAATGGATTTTCTATTAAAAAATTTTGCCTTCGAGTCTTTGTTGCTACTTCTTTTATGGATTTAGCGCCTGTTCTCATTGGCATGGTTCGATGGTCTCGTAGTTCTTCGATATTGTGTTTACTTAGGTAATTTGTTTTAAGATGGAACATCTAACAATTATATGACAATGTACTGTGTCAATCCACCAAGCTTTATGCAAACAAAAAATGGATTACACATAGTTTCAAACCAACGTTCAATTCTATTCATAATGCAGACAGAACATAGCAATACCACAGTGCAATGTTGCAGCAAAATCGTCATTCTTGTTTCTAGACATGGAATTATTAAGTTTTAATGATAGCAACCCATAATGAAAGAAGTCTAATACTTAAGTTAATATGTTACCGTCATGGAAGAATGTATCAAGAACACACTTACACCCACACGTTCCAATAAAATCTAATATTCAACAAAGCATTTGCTGAAAATTAGTAGAAAATGACGTTTAATACTTAAGTTAATATGTTATAGTCATGGAAAAATGTATCAAGAACATACTTACACCTACAGGTTGCAATAAAATCTAATCTTCAACAAAACATTTGCTGACAATTAGTAGAAAATGATGGTTTTGCAACAATGGGGCTTGTTTGAAACCAATTCGCGCTTACGAAAACTGCCCTCCACCTTTCTATTTTCCCACTCTTTTATCCCTGTAGTTTCTCTTCCTGGTTACTTAATCATTTTTTTCCAAAAATGCCTTGCTGCGCGGGTTGGCGGATTCATGCGTTTTGATCGAGCACTTCCCCTTTCTCTAAATTGGCCCTCTATTGTTCTGTGTCCTACAAGTAGCACCCAAAGTTCCGTGATATACAAATTGATAGGCGGACTTGCGCGCTGGCTGGCTCAACATTGCACTTCTGTTTTTCCGTGACCTCCAAACAACATTCGGAGCTCCGCAATATACAAATTGACACACGGGCTCTAAGGCTGGTGGGCTCAAGATTGCCATTGTTTACGGATGGAAAAATGTTAAAACGAGCCACATACTACATTTGCGTCACAAAAGATATATTAAAGGGAAAAGCATTTCCTCTATAGTTCCGTGTCCTACAAACAACACCCAGAGTTCCGCACTATACAGATTGACAGCCGGACTTGCGGGATGGCTAGCTAAAAAAATGACTTAGAGTTCCGCGATATACAAATTGACAGACACAACATACAACCAAGAACCAAGTAAACTCGTAGATCGTATTCCTAGTCGTTGTTTTCTGTGCCCGCCACCTTCGCACTTCTTTCCAAGTATATATCTTGGCAGGAAAATGGGATATCTATTATAGATGTGAATATATTGGCCCATCTTTTTTGTCTTCTATACTTAGCCAAATATC
Source organism: Picea mariana (assembly GCA_032191745.1). Classification (NCBI taxonomy): domain Eukaryota; kingdom Viridiplantae; phylum Streptophyta; class Pinopsida; order Pinales; family Pinaceae; genus Picea; species Picea mariana. Next base: position 334,298 of record JASDQU010736186.1, read on the forward strand.
TGTTTCTCTTTTCCTTGAACTTTATCTTTCTCGTCACTTATTATTTTTTTTGAAAATGTCTGGTTGCTCGCGTGGGTGGACTTGCGGGTTCACGTTTGCACTCGTGCTCTTATATCTCAACACTGGTCGATCTCTTCCCCATTCCATACCTAGACACTTCTCCGACCGTGAATTTCCAGTAGGCGGGCTCTAGATTGGACTTCTATTGTTCCATGACCTGCGAACAATACCGTCACTTCTGCGACATACAAATTTACAACCGGAATCAGATCATACCGTCTTCCATATTATGGTCTATCTATCATGCCCTCTTCCGTGGTATACATTTTGCATTGAAAACTTTCGAGAAATACAATTTAACCGTCGGGTCCTCACGTCTTCTGTGGAACTGTTGTCACCCCATTTTGAATCATGTCTATTCGCTTTCCATACTTCGCCATTTCTTCGAATTTCTTTCGCGGATCATCGGTTTGGCGGGTTCAAGAAATATTCAGTTACTAATCGTTGTTTCTTGTGCCCGTGCCCTTTTGCAATTAGCAATTAGCAATTATAGATAAGATCTTATTTCTATACATGCAATTAGAAAGAGTTAATTTCAAACATCATGGAATGTCATTTGCGCGCCATCGGGTTGGTCTGTTCACGAAAACTTCAATCCTCACTTTCGAGAACGAGTCCACTCGACCGTTTCCCTATTTCATACTTAGGCATTTTCCCGGAATTCCACAAATATACAAACTGGCCGCTGGACTGCCCCATCATGCTCTCTTCCGTTTTACATGTTTTGCAGTCAAAAATTCAATACATAAAATTTGACTGTGGAACACTTGCTTCTCCTGAGTATCCCCGTAACCCTATTTTGAATCCTGTCCAACTGGTTTTCAGACCTTGCCATTCATTCCTTTCTCTCCCCCGTCTCCTTGACCTTCGTACTTGTCTATAATAAAAGAAAAAAAAATGTTTATATATATATATATATATATATCTTGTTTCTAACTATGCAATTACTGACATTTAATTTTAACAACTCATCATGCAGGAACTGTATAGCTTTTCATTGATGGGTGAAAGGATCGAGGAGATCTCCTATTAATGTGCATTAAACCAAGATTTGCAAGGGGTTATATTATCCCTTCCGAGTGTTGATTTCAAAATCATGAAATGTCATTCGCACATCGTCGCCTTGGCACGTTCACGAAATCTCCAATCCTTAATTTCTCTTCGCCGTACCTGCCACCTTCGCATTTCTAAATATGAAATAGTTAAGCTTTACTGCTAATAGTTCAGCATGCACTACCCATACAGATTGTCATTAATCAGTGAAAGGATCAAGGAGCTTTCCCATTCATAAGCATTTAACCAAGATTTAGCAGAGAGTTACATTATCGGCTCTAAGTGTTCATTTCAACCATTGTCTGGAGAAAAAAAATGTTCTCATAAACCTATAGCATCAGCTCAACAACAATTCTGTGGAGATACAGTGAACATCTTCGGGCACGAGGACCAGAACTTCCAATGGTCCAGGGCATATTCTTATTACTCAACTTTTTCCGCAGAGAACCAAGTAATTTGGACCTATGGGATTTCTCATGTAGGTTGTGTCCCTGAGGTTTTTGACTTTAAGGACCTGGTCTCTTGGTGCGCCTATAAATTTTTTTCAGACAAAAGAATTATTCCACTGCGGGACTGCTCTTCTGTTTCTTTGTCATCTCAGGTCTTCCGCCAGATGTTAAGATTGCCAGAGCCAACATTGATGTTCAAAGGAGAAGATTGAAAACAATTCCTAGAAAATCATAATAATGGGTTGGACCTCTTGCCCCATTTATTGGAAAACCTGATTCTAGTTCATGAAGATATCACAAGCTTTCAGGTTAGTTCATTTAGAAATCCATTCCGCGAAATTGCCTGGCTGTTTACAAGAATAACGGGATAGGAGTCCACAACAACTGTTTCTCGGATGGCTCTTTAGATTTTGTATTTCAAAGTCAACGAACAAGCCATTTTTGATTGGGGCAAGTTAATTTCCCATGAAATTTGTTCCCAATTGTCAAGCTTCAAAAGGGAAAATAAATTTTATATGTCGTCCTACTTAGTTTTTGCAATAACACATTATTGTCAGTTTCCAGAACTGTCTCTGTCCAAGAATGTCAACTGGGAATTCAACCCAGTAACGTTCTGGTACCAGGCCTTGTGGAAGCACAAGGCTTCCCACTGTTTTTATGAGGTTTTTAATGGCTTCATGTCTGTTTTCAAAGTTTTGTTTTTAGGAGAAGATGCTCCCCGCATATCTGAACAGACAACCAATTTTTTTGGACAAGAAGGGGACACTTGAACATTTGGATAATTACACTGTGATAAGAATTTTTGGCTCCATGGAAAAACCTGCTCTCCTTCCATGTCACATTATTGACATAATGTTTGTTGCAGAAGTAGCACGACAATACAACCACTGGTTGCATCTATTGCAAAATAAGAGAAAAAAATAGTTCATTCCTCTGCCCTGGAAAGTAGGGGAGTTTGTGTTGAAAAACGTCAACAAAATTGACGAATTCGCAGCGCATTCTAGCAAATTCAACCTGAGATATGATGAAATCATAAGAGGGTTCGACCCCGATAATATTTTTCGACAACATTTACAAACACTTGGCCTCAACGATTTTTTTTTCAAAAAACACCTGCCCGAAAACAGAGACACTRGCGACAACGGTCATGCTTCTGATGTCGATGACCTAGACACAGTGCAAAGATACACTAAATTGTACATGCAACAGGGGAAAGACCCTGGTGACAAGAGTGTTCAATTGATGAATAACACTCCAAAAAGTATGACATCCCGGAGCATCGCTCCAATGACCCACCACAACAACAAAGCAACTCAGAGTTCTTCAAACGAAGGAGTAGATAATGACCCTCCTCACTCTAAAATTGATAGTTCTCACAAGCTTCCAGTAGACAAGAAGAGAAAAAAAAATGTGGGATAGGCAGAAGAGCCATAAATTAAGAGTGAGAACATGGAACTTGACACTGATCTGGATAGCATTCTCTGCTACCTTGATCAACCCAGAGACGCCATCTGGCATAATTGTCCAATGGAAATATTCGATACCAAAATTTTTGACGAAGATGAATCCTTCATGTTCCAAAGCGTTGTTTTTGACAGCCAGTCCAAAAAATTGATAATTGAGAAAAAAAATGTAAAAAATAAGGAAGGAAAATCTCGTTCAGAGGTTGACCTTGCCAACATGCGACCGTCCCAAATATGTCAACTTCACAAGGTGAGAGGAGATGCACTTCATGATTCCATTGGAGGCATTGAGGCCGAGAAGGCCAGATTGAAGGATCGGGTCAAGGAATTGGAAGAGGCTTTGATTCCTATGCCATTGATTGTCAATCCTTTGGCAATACCCACCCCTGCCACCCCTGCAACCAACTTAAAAGGATCCTCTAGCCTCCTCGCATCCTGTAGAGGATATGTGGAGAATAATATCAAGAAAAGAATGGAACTGGTTACTGAGGTGTGGAAAACATCACAAACCATCACTTCCCTTGGAACCAGGGCACATAGTTTGCTTGAACATTTGCAGGTGGAGTTAAAAGATGAAGAACATTTCTATTTAAACACGGTCCTTCCTTTTGACACCATTGTCAACAATATGACAAAAACAAAAAGAAGACAACAAGATCTTCCATCCAAAAACTGGATTGGTTAATTAAATGCATGCTGGAAAGAAAAAGTGAAGAACCTGCATCTCATTGTTCAGTCATGTGAACAAGCCATATCAAAGAAAGATAAATTATTCACAAGGCTGTCAAGAATAAACCTAGTCGGAAAGACCAATGACTTCCAAGACCTCGACTTAATCACAAACTCCTTGCCCTTAACTAGGCAAGAGTTCGATAAACAAGTTGATATGTTTAAGGAGTTGTCTCTAGAAAAGTTTTACAACATAATTTAATATGATCAAGCTCACGTCGACGACTGGCTAGTCCACTATTCAGTACAGAATGAGGAAATTCATCAAGCTCTGTGTAATCTTTCTATCGACTTTCGGGAATTAGAAAATGACGCAACACCCCCTACCTCAGCAGGTTCTCCATGACCTCCCGGTCTAAGGATCGTTCTTAATCTCCCCTTTGAGTCTGATTGACTCTTCCATTCCCCGCAGGAATCTTCAAACACACAAGTGTTTATCCACAGGTCCCTCTTAGGTGTTACACCCGTGCGAATAAGAACTAAGCCTCAAATCTCACCCACATGACCAACTGTTGTGACCACGCTCTTCTCCCGAAAGGTATGTCGGGTTTCGTAGCTTCACGACCCCTGATGTGAGTTCCCCTGGATCCTTCAATCCCCGAAACCCTGAAAGGCTAACGGGTCCCTTGATTCCTCCCCTCACTTTCTTGATGTGACCCTCAACTGCGACCTGGGGCTAAATCTTTCAACAATTCAGGATTTCGCGTACCGGTGACTTGTAACGCAACAACACCTTTCACCGATAGCTGAGATCACGATGATTCCTCATCATGGTCGATGACTCTAAGCTTACCGTGATCTGATGGTCTTGATTCTATCGGGAGTTCGCAACTCTCAACTCCAAGTCACCACGTCCTCCATGCCCCGAATTCTGCGGATCCAACGACCACTATTCCTCCTAAGCTTATGAGTGCTGAAGGACACTCAACCTCAGTCTTCCCACTGATCTGCAAGATCCAATGGTCCACGGAACTTCGCGATTTCCCCTCTGAGAATTTCGACCGTTTGTTCGAGCTTCCCAAAGACCCTTGTTCAAATACCTTGATGTCTTTTCTTTTGAACCTTGCTTATGCGATGCGACTTCAAACCTAGTCCTTTCCTTAAGTTCTCTCAATTATCTATTCTTCCTGAGCTTGACCTTTGTTATGGGTTCAAGACATCTAAAGGATTCTTGCGCACACTCCTTGCGGCAACCTCAATAACCTCTGGTTAATTGAAGCCTTCAATTCTGTGCACTCCCTCGCAACAACAGTTCTTCGATTTCTCTCATTGGTTGGGTAAGTCCAAGACTTCAACCAACCTACGCACACCTTTCACAGCTATGTGCTATATTTGCACTTCTATCATTATGAGAACAATGGTATCCCTCTTGAGCTTCTCTGAGATAAAACTCAGAATCTTGTCAACGCTCTCCTTGCGAACTATCATTGCACTCCTTGCAGGATTTCTCATGAAGAGAAACAATTGAAATTCATATTTCTCCTCTCATAGACTTCATACATTCAACATGACATCCAAGCACTCACACACATAGCATGGAAACGAATGTATAACAGAGAATATAAACAGACTGTAAACATACCATTTAATAGATGTAAATAGTAACCATGACACACCATGAAATGGAATCAAATCATTCTTGTATTAATTCTAGTGCTCCTGTACATGGGTTCAATAACATTAGCCATCTGCTTATACAAATCTTAAAATCTCTGTTCTCCTATCCTCTTGCTCTACAATTTACGGTTACAATGAGAATAATCCTCTAAAACAATACCTACAAGGGAGCTTTCTAGAGTTTTCCCTCTTACAACTCTAGCTATCTAATCAGAATTAAAGCTACCTACTTTACATTTATTACAATTAAATGCCTTCATAACTGACAGATGAGAGAAATGCTCAAGATCTATTTACAATCTCTAAAACATAAATGCAAATACATCCCTCTAGATATTACATTAATGCTCCGTCTTTTGAAATTCAAAATGCCTTCGAAATGTGCGTTGGTGCGTCTCCAACTGTCCTTCACCTTTG
>JASDQU010736186.1:340558-356851 GCA_032191745.1 Picea mariana
TATCTGTATTGGTTTGAGTTATCTCTTGAACATTGTATAAGCTATTTATGATAAGGAAGTTTTTGCTGGGTTTTCTTCCCCTAGAGGGTTTCCTAGGATAAATGTTGTGTCTCTTGTGAATGTGTATTTCTCAATGATCTTGTTCTTATGATGCTCTTATCTATTGAAATGCAAAAAAATATAATAATGGCATAAACATTAACATGGTTTCAGAGCCAACCTGAAGGAAGCACAATTTGCAAGATGAAAAACGTCACTGTTGTAGTACCTGCAAATTAGGGTTTTGTAAAAGTAACTCTTTTCAGCTCCCTAAACACCTAGAAAGTTGCGCCCTCCCCCAAGGATCAATTTGGCACCTAGAGCGCACCTTTTCAGTGGCTGGATCTCCCGGAAAGTGAAACCCTAGTTTCACAAAGTACCAGAAAACCAGAGTACCAGAAGTACCAGAAGTACCAGAGTACTAGAAGAACCAGAAAACCAGAAGCACCGGTCCAGAAATTCACAGATCAAGTTTGAGGGGGCAAAGTTGGATTTTCAAAATTTTGACTACACCAGCTAACTCGCCTCAGCTCAGCACATCTATCCCCTGGATCAGAATTTCAAAATTCAAAGTTTGAAAAATTAGGGTTTCCTCATAAAACCCTAAGTTGCTGTTGCAGTACCAGTTGCAGTTGTAGCCGTAGAACCAGTTGCAATCACCCTTGAAGTTATCTCAAGAGTTGATTACCGCCGCTACCATATGGAGCCACTCCCTGCAAATGCTATTAGAGATATGTACTTACATATGTTTAATGGTTAAACCCTAAAGAGTATTTGCAGGAGAAGGGATCTCTTGCCATAGATCCAGAAGGATCTCAAGATCCAACACATTCAGAGGAATGATGCAACCAAGGTGTGATTATTCTGATATACATCTATTTGTCATGACATTATCTTAATCAGTGTTGCATGTTGAAGCTATGATCAAATTATTAGAAGGATTAAAAGTTGATCATAGAGCTTATCCTCTAACCTAACCTTCTGTCAAGATAGCGAACAACATACAGGTTGAATAAAGCACTCATCACTTGAGTGAAGGAGACTTGGAAGAAAAGCAAGCACTCATTCTTGAGGACAAGGCTCCAGGTTTGATTAATCAAGATTAATAAGATTCAAAGGTACACATGATAAACTGATGACTATAATTGAGATAAAAGTCATCGTAAAGTATTATACTTAATAGCATGTGAGCATATAGAGGTAAATACTTTGCTTGATACAACTAACACCTCCTCTAGGAGAAACCTCGTGTGTTAGTTCCAGGTTGCCATGGAAGAATGCTTGGTCCCAACACTATGAGAGTGTTGACTTTATTTCGTATTGTATTCCTTACCTTTAATCTTTGCTTCAGATAAATTATAAGAGATAGTTCTAAAGGAGCTACTGTGATGATTGTTTGTGCTATTGCTTTATATTATCAAGAAGGATATTATTCTTGCTTGTTGTTTTGTTGAACTTGCTCCAGGTCACATGAGGAAGCTATAGCGAAGGTTGCAGAAGGCAACATGCTAAAGGAGAGATCATAAATGTCGCAATCATCAGTGGAAAAGAAGAAGGCGGGTCACTCAGAAACTGCCATGACCCACGGTATTGAAGAATCCATGCGAACTCTAGAAGATTAGCTCATATCAACTACAAGGCGTTACCATACATATGCAAAACTGTCACAAGTTTACCAGAACTCAAGGTTGATCATGAAGGCGTATGCAATGGATGTGCACAAGGGAAGAACATCAAGAACCCATTTCCAAAGAGGGATAGCAAGACATAAGGAGTCTCAGAACTCATCCATTCAGATGTGTGTGGCCCAATGCCACCATCCTCCATTAATGGGTATGTATACTATGTATCGTTCATTAATGATTATTCTCGTAAAAGACCTAGATATATTTGAAGTGTTCAACAAGATCAAGGAATTCAAAGCCTTGATAAAGAGAACCCTTCTGTAAGGAAGATTAAGATACTCAAGTCAGATAATGGAGGAGAATATACCTCAAAAGAGTTCGTGAACTTATGCAAAGATGTTGGGATCAAGATCCCCAACAAAACGATGTAGCGGAACAGAAGAACATAACCATGCTGAAAGCTGTGAAGATCAAGATCTTCCTATGTGCTTATGGGCAGAAGAAGCAATGACAACTGTTTATGTGCAGAATCGATTGCCCCATAGCGCACTTGGGCTCAAGACACCAGAAGAGATGTTCACCGAAAAGAAGCCATAGGTAAGCCATCTCAAAATATTTGGCTGTCTAGTGTTTATTCATATACCTAAAGAAAAGAGAAACAAGTTGGAACCTTCAGGAAAGAAGGGAATATTTATGGGGTCTCCAAGGCCTTCAAAATCTACATACCAGGTCACCGCCACATTGAGATCAGCAGGGACGTGACCTTTGATGAAGAAGCAACACTTAATAAATCAAGAAGATGCCAGCTTGAAGAAGTATATGAAGAGGAACCTGTAAATTCTAGGATTGCAGAATCCGTGAGGGAAGTTCCCAGAGCTATAGAACCTGTAAGGGAAGTCGTAACTTTCCCTGATGAGGAGACTCTTGAAGAACATGACATAACATAAGTTCAAGAACCTCCTCAAATGACCTTATCCCATAAAATAAAGCTTGCTTGGGCAAGAGATCTTATTCAAGATGGGGAGAAGTATGGTGTTCCAGAATGAACCACGAGACAGGTGAAAAGACCAAAGCCATTCTCCAGTTACACGACTTTGATGTGCAATCTACTTGATGAAGAACCTACATGCTTTGAAGAAGCCATTCAAAAGAAGGAATCGACAGATGCCATGACAGAGGAATACCAATCCATAATGAAGAACGAAGTATGGGAAATAGTTCCCAGATCAAAGAATAAAGATGGGGTATCTTACAAATGGCTCTTCAAAATAAAACATGCTGTCGATGGAAGTATTGATAAATATAAAGCAAGATTTGTCGCTCGTGGATTTTCCCAGAAGGAAGGCATTGACTATGAAGAGACATTCGCTCCTGTGGCCAGATACACTTCGATCAGAACCATTATAGCTCTTGCTGCCAAGATGAAGTGGAAGCTGCACCAGATGGATGTAAAGACAACTTTCCTGAATGGTGTTATCGAAGAGGAAGTGTATATAGAGCAACCCCAAGGATTTGAGGTTGAAGACAAGAAGTCTCATGTCTGCCGATTGAAGAAAGCCTTATACAGATTGAAGAAAGCTCTCAGAGCTTGGTATGGCTGTATAGACAGTTTCTTGACGAGCTTCGACTTTACCAAGAGTAAAGCAGACTCAAATCTCTACTTCAAAATTATGGATAATGAACCAGTAATATTACTACTGTATGTGGATGACTTATTCTTAACTAGAGAAGAAAAACTCATCACTGAATGTAAACAGAGACTTGTCGCATAATTTGAAATGAAATACCTTGGTCTAATGCATTACTTCTTAGGCCTTGAGGTATGGCAGAGTCCAGAAAGAATATTCCTTAACCAAGGGAAGTACATGGTCGAACTTTTAAAGAGATTTGACATGTTAGAATGCAAGTCCATGAATACTCCCATGGAAGCGAAGCTGAAGCTGTTGGTCGATACTTCGTCAGATTTGATAGATGCCACACTGTACAGACAGATTATTGGATTGCTGATGTACCTGACGAACACCAGACCAGACATCTGTTTTGCAGTGAACACCTTGAGTTAGTTTCTGGTAGAGCCCAGACGTGTTCACCTAGTGGCTGCAAAACATGTGATGAGGTACCTTAAAGGTACAATGGATTATGGTCTCAGCTATGATTGAGATCATGACTTCACATTGAGTGGATATACTGATGCAGATTGGGCAGGAAGCGTTGCAGATAGAAAAAGCACTTCCGGATGCTGTTTCAGTTTGGGATCGACCATGATCTCGTGGCAGAGTAGGAAGCAATCCAGTATTTCTCTCAGCACATCGGAAGCAGAGTACATTGCCGCATGTTCTGCTAGCTGCGAAGCTATATGGCTTCAAAAGTTGTTGACAATCCTATTTGACTTGGAGATGAGAGCAACCGCGATTCTATGTGACAACCAGAGCTGCATAAAAATGACAGAGAATCCTGTATTCCACGACAGGTCGAAGCACATAGAGATCCATTATCATTTCATCCGGGACATGGTATAGAGAGGAGCCTTGAAGCTCCAATACATTAGCACGGATGAACAGGTTGCTGACGTGTTGACTAAGCCTCTATCTCATGTAAAGTTTGAACACTTTCGAGAAAAGCTTGGTATAGTCTGAAAGGACCCTCCTTGAAAGGGGGAGTATATATATTTTCCTTGCTTCTGACCGCGCTGTTAGACATAAAGCAAGATGAGTCATTGCTTCTGACCTTGCTGTTAGACGTAAAGCATGATGTTGTGTGTTCCTTTCTTCTGACCTAGTTGTTAGATGTAAAGCAAGATGAGTCATGCTTCTGACCTCGCTGTTAGATGTAAAGCATGACGTTGTGATTCCTTGCTTCTGACCTCATTGTTAGACATAAAGCAAGATGATTCCTCGCTTTTGACCTCGTTGTTAGATGTAAAGCGAGATGTTGCTGTGTTCCTTGCTTCTGACCTAGCTATTAGACGTAAAGCAAGATGATTCCTTGCTTCTGACCTCGTTGTTAGACGTAAAGCGAGATGTTGATGTGTTCCTTGCTTCTGACCTCGTTGTTAGATGTAAAGCAAGATGAGTCATGCTTCTGACCTCGCTGTTAGACGTAAAGCATGACGTTGTGATTCCTCGCTTCTGACCTAGTTGTTAGACGTAAAGCGAGATGATGATATTCCTTGCTTTTGACTTAGTTGTTAGACGTAAAGCAAGATGTGACTGAAACTGATCTACCAGCTTAAAAACTGTGACATTGAGCCAGTGTAGTACTGCCAGCCTAGTGCTGTGATGAGGTATCATTTTTTCACTGATACATATTTGATGCAGATGATGATAACATTCTTTTGAGAATGATGATGTTGCCGATGAAGAAAACTTCCGATGACTCATAAATATGCTAGCCAATGTTTCAAGATGATATTGACGATATTGTCCTCCTGATGCCACTGATGATGTAGACCTCTCTCACCTGATGCTGATGAAGAATACCCTTCTTGTTAAGGGGGAGTGTTGAAATAATGTAACTGCGAAGAGCATTCTTATTATTATTGTTATTTTATTATTAGGATTAATCCCCATTGTGGATTAATCATGTCGGTAATTGTATTAGGACCAAATCCCCTTTTGCGGATTGGTCATCGGACAATTGTAATAAGAAGAATAAGAAGTCAGCCCCAACAATTATTATTGAAGACCCATAATTAATTAAAGGTGGGTTTACCCACCCAGAGTGAGAGGTCGGCCCTACCAGTGAAACCCTTTCACATGTGCCAGTCTTGTATATATAGGAGGCTAGCGCCTCACTTTATCACACAACTCACTTGCTCATTATCTTATGAGGCAAGCTGCAATTACCAGTTGGAGAGAGGAGAAGAAGAGTGGCACATCTCTTGGGGAGGACTATTTGTATTGGTTTGAGTTATCTCTTGAACGTTGTATAAGCTATTTATGATAAGGAAGTTTTTGCTGGGTTTTCTTCCCCTAGAGGGTTTCCTAGGATAAATGTTGTGTCTCTTGTGAATGTGTATTTCTCAGTGATCTTGTTCTTATGATGCTCTTATCTATTGAAATGCAAAAAACTATAATAATGGCATAAACATTAACACCACTATGTTTTTCCTTCAGAAGATTCTCTCTCATAGAACTCTTCAGAATACACAACTGATTTCTTCTGAATAATAGTCCATCATGAACCATATATTCAACCCATTGGCTTCTATTTCTGACAACTAGATTCTCACATGCTTCATAAGCATCTTTAAAATCTGGATCATCTCTATACATATCCTTAAGGCTATCAAAACCTAAGGTCTTCACACGAAACTCCTGCAGAATCAAACATTTCCTGCTCAACGCATCAACAACCTTGTTAGCAGTTCCAGAAATGTGCTTTATAACAAAAGTGAAGTTTTGCATATATTCAACCCATTTCGCATGTTTCTGGTTCAATTTCTCCTACCGAGTTATGAATTGTAAAGCATGTTTGTCGCTATACAAGACAAACTCTTTCGGAATCAAGTAGTGCCTCCATTTCTTTAATGCCTGTATGATGGCATAAAGTTCTTTATCATACATTGAGTACTTCATCTTGCTCTCGTTCAGCTTCTCACTGAAGTATGTAATCGGTCTGTTGTCTTGACTCAAGACTGCTCTAATCGCAAATCCACTTGGGTCACATATGACTTGGAATGTCTTACTGAAGTCTGGCAAAACATAACTGGTTGTCCAATTATCCTCTCCTTCAACAACTTAAAACTTTTCTCTGCTTCCTCTGTCCAGTGAAAAGATTTGCGTCTTTTCTTGATGGTGTCCATCATTGGTGCAAAAATTCCACTAAAATTTCTGATGAACTTCCTGTAAAAACTAGCTAATCCATGGAAGCTTTGAACTTCAAAAATACTCTTTGGCGATGGCCAATCTCTGATCGCTTTTACCTTCTCAGGATCCATTTTAAACTCATTCGAAGAGATCACAAAACCCAAATAAATGAGCTCTGTCTTCATGAAAGACGACTTCTTCAAATTTATCAACAATTTCTCTTGCTGCAACCTTTTCATCACTGAAGCTAAATGTTTCAAATGTTCTTCCCTAGTCTTATTGAAGATCAATATATCATCAAGATACACAATTATGAACTTCCCAATGAAATCCTTCAAGACTTCGTTCATCACCCTCATGAAATTCCTTGACGCATTCGTCAAACCAAACAACATGACAAGCCATTCATACAATCCTTCATTCGTCTTGAATGGTGTCTTTCATTCATCACCTTCCCTCATTCTAATTCGATGATATCCGCTTTTCAAGTCAATTTTTGAAAAAAACTTTGCTCCACTTAAGAAATCCATCAAGTCATCCATCCTGGGTAAAGGAAATCTATACCTGATGGTGATCTTGTTTATAACCCTCGAATCTGTACACATTCTCCAGCCACCATCCTTTTTTGGACTTAGCAATGTTGGAACAACGCATGGAATCAAACTTTCTCTAATCAACCCTTTGTCCATCAAATCCTGGACTTGTTTCTTAACTTCTTCATTCTCTTGCGATGTCAATCTGTACGCTGCTTTGTTTGGTAAACTTGATCCAGGTATAAGGTCAATGTGATGACTTATCATTCTAATGGGTGGCAATGAACAAGGTAATTCGTCCACTACTATATCAGTAAAATTCTCCAGCAATTCCTGAATTTCCTCCGATAGATCATCTATCTTCGTACTAGTTAAGATGACTCTTGGTTTCCTCACCACAAAAAACTGCATATCTTCATCTTTCTTGACTTCCTCAAGAAGTTCCTTCCCACTCATGAGAAATATAATATTGCTTGCCTAATCCTTCACCTTCTCGTCTTTAATTGGCAACAACATATGTGTTCTACCATTCTTCTCCAAGGTGTATGTGTTCTTCCTCCCATCATGAACAACATTCTGTCATATTGCCACGGTCTCCCCAACAAAAGATGACAAACATCCATGGGAATAACATCACATAAAATTTCATCTCTATATCCCCCTATCTTAAATTCAACTAAACATTGTTTAGTGACAGTTACCTGATGTTCTTTTTGCAACCATGAAACCTTGTATGGGCTTGGATGTGCAACTGTCTCCAGTTCCAGCTTCTTCACCATTTATGTGGATATTATATTATCTATACTTCCACTGTCCACTATCACTTTGCATACCCTGTCCTTGGTCTTGCAAGTAGTTCTGAATAAACTGTTTCTTTGAACTAGATTCTCTATCTCCTTCTCTGGCTTCAAGAGAATTTTCCTCATCATTAAGGATCTTCCACCTTCTGCATCTTCTGCCTCAACATTTCGCCTTTGCACTTCTGAAATGTGAGTTTCGCCTCCTTCATCTCTTTTTCTGTCAGGACATTCATAAGATTTGTGTCCGATTATTCCACAAACAAAACACTTTATCTCACCTCCTCTGCCTCTTCCTCTTCCTCTTGCTCACGGAAAAGTGTTCTTATCGACATACTGTATCCCCTGTGAACTTCCTCCTCTTTTAGGGTGAGTATGAGGTTTCTCTTCTTCATCCTTGGGCTTCTGCACTTTGTCTTGGGCAATTTCTTTGCCTCTGCTCTAACTTCTACCTAAGCCCTTTTGACTTTGCTTTCGAGCCAATTTATCTTTAGCCTTCAAAGCCATTTGATAAGCATCTTCTACATTTTTGATGGTTACCATGCTCATCTCATCTTGAATGTCATATCTCAGGCCATTCATATATCTGGTGACCTTTTCATCATCACTCTCACGATGACCAAATCTAATGTTTATCCTGTAGAATTATTCAGTGTATTCTTTCACTGTCATCCCCTTCTGTCTCAAATTCTGCATTCTTCGAAGAAGATTGATTTGGTAATCTCTAGGTATAAACTTGGCTTTCATCTTTGCGACCATTCTATCCTAGCTTTTGATTCTTTGCTCGCCTTTGTAACGCCTGTCAACCTACAGTTCATCCCACCACAATGATGCATGCCMTTTAAGTCTAGTGACGACATGTTTGACTTTGTTATCCTCCTCGACATCCTTAGTCAAAGTATTTGTCCAGAGCTCTAAACCAATCTGACAGCTCCTCAACGTCTAGGTTGCCTTCATACATCGGAATGTCCATCTTTGCTYTGGAACCTATTCTTGCAACAACTCTGAATAGACGTTCTTCTGCAGCATCTTTAGCTACAAATTCTTCTTCAGCTCCAGCCTCATTTTCACTTTCGGCTTCACTGACATCTCCAACATCAACTGTCCATCTCTGTGCTGTCTCCATAGCATCCAATCGATCACAGAGTTATCTCATTTCCATTTCCACAGCTGGATCGGACATTTAATATCTTCTGGGTGGCATTGTTCAAATCTTGTTCACGTAGAATTCGAATCACAAATTGCCTTCTGTCCTATCCTGCTTACAAAAAAAATTAATTGCAGGCTAGGCTCTGATACCACGTGATGCAACACCCCCTACCTCAGCAGGTTCTACACGACCTCTCTTTCTAAAGATCGTTCTTAATCTCCCCTTTGAGTCTGATTGACTGTTCGATTCCCTGGAGGAATCTTCAAACACACAAGTGTTTATCCACAGGTCCTTCTTAGGTGTTACGCCTGTGCAAATAATCACTGAGCGCCAAGTCTCACCCATGTGACCAACTGCGGTGACCATGCTCTTCTCCTGAAAGGTATGTTGGGTTTTGCAGCTTTGTGACCCTTGATGTGAGTTTCCATGGATCCTTCTATCCCCGAAAGGATAACAGGTCCCTTGATTCCTCCCCTGAATTTCTTGACGTGACCCTCAATTGCGACCTAGGTCCAAATCTTTTGGCAATTCAGGATTTTGCGTGCCGGTGACTTGTAATGCAACAACACCTTTCATCGATAACCGAGATCACGATGATTCCTCATCACGGTCGATGGCTCTGAGCTTCCTGTGATCTGACGGTCCTGATTCTATCGGGACTTCGTGAATCAGGAGTTCAAAAATCTCGACTCCGAGTCACCACGTCCTCCACGCCCCGAATTTCGAAATGGAGAATTCAAGCATGTGATCAACGACCCTCGTTGATCCGGATCCAAGGACCACTATTCCTTTTGAGCTTATGAGTGCTGAAGGACACTCAACCTCAATCATTCCACTGATCTGCAAGATCCAACGGTCCACAGAACCTTGTGATTCTCCCTCTGAGAATTTCGACCGTTCGTTCGAGCTTCCCAAAGACCCTTGTTCAAATACCTTGATGTCTTTTCTTCTGAACCTTGTTTCTGCGAGGCGACTTCAAACCTCGTCCTTTCCTTAACTTCTCTCAATTCTCTATCCTTCCCGAGCTTGACCTTTGTTATGGGTTCAAGACGTCTAAAGGATTCTTGCGCGCACCCCTTGCAACAACCTCAATAATCTCTGGTTAATTGAAGCCTTCAACTCTATGCACTCCCTTGCAACAAAAGTTCTTCGATTTCTCTCCTTGGTTGGGTAAGCCCAAGACTTCAACCAGTCTACGCACAACTTGCACGACTATGTGTTATATTTTCACTTCTATTGGTATGCGAACAATGGTATCCTCCTGAGCTTCTCTAAGATAAAACTCAGAATCTTGTCAACGCACTCCTTGCGAACTATCACTGCACTCCTTGCAGGATTTCTTAGGAAGAGAAACAATTGAAACTCATACTTCTCCTCTCACAAACTTCATACATTCAACATGAAATCTAAGCGTTCACACACATAACATGGAAACAGATGCATAATAGAGAATATAATCAGACTGTAAACGTACCATTTAATAGATGTAAACAGTAACCATGACACACCATGAAATGGAATCAAAACATTCTTGTATTAATTCTAGTGCTCCTGTACATGGGTTCAATAACATTAGCTACCTGCTTATACAAATCTTACAATCTCTGTTCTCCTATCCTCTTGGTCTACAACTTACGGTTACAATGAGAATAATCCTCTAAAACAATACCTTTGAGGGAGATTTCTAGAGTTTTCCCTCTTACAGCTCTAGCTATCTAATCAGAATTAAAGCTACCTACTTTACATTCATTACAATTAAATGCCTTCATAACTGACAGATGAGAGCAACGCTCAAGATCTGTTTACAATCTCCAAAACATAAATGCAAATACATCCCTCTAGATATTACATTAATGCTCCATCTTTTGAAATTCAAAATGCCTTCAAAATGTGTGTTGGTGCGTCTCCAGTTGTCCTTCACCTTTGCGCTTGCTTTGTTGGCTCGCTTACGATACTCCTGCATCAGAAAAAGATCTTTTCAACATAAAATTTCAGAATGAGATCAACGTCATCCCAATGAGAAGCTACATTGAAGAATGGCTCGAAAGGGAATCGAAGCAGGCCGCCGATGAAAGACAACAGACAATTGCGAGGATTCCAGCAGCCATCGACGACATCAATGAAACGACGACCGCAAGAAAATAACAAAAGGGCTCATATGTACCATCACTGTAAGTCTACTTATCACATCCTGCTTTGTTTATCAACCCAATTATTCCACTTTTTTAAATAGAAATGTGTAGCCAAACACTTATACCCTTCAATTTATTTTTTTTGCAGGTATTGTACTCTATCTTCTTTCTACAGTCCTGTTTCGTGTACATATTTCTCTTATGGTCCGCGGGAGCCCCAATCCTAGTCTATATGACAAACACATTGAAATTTCCATTAATATGTAACAAACTTTTATTTTTTTATATATTTCCAAATTTCCAGTAGTATGTAACAAACTTTTATTTTTTGACATATTTCAAATAAAACTGTTTTCTTATCTCCTTTTAAATTTATGTCTTCATACATTTTTATCTTTCACTAGTCTATATGACAAATGCATTTAAATTTCCAATTTTTTTCTTCCACTATGAATAAATTGTATTTTTTTATATACTTTCAAAAAATAAATGGTGCTCTACATGCCAAGCGTCATTTGCTACATGGATACCACCTATACTTCATGCTGCTTGCCACATCTTCGCTACAGTTTCTTATCTTTCCGCGGGGTCGCGCCTTAGCGTTAACGAAATTTTATGCCCCATGTTTCGTGATATACATGTTGCACACAACATTTCCGTGATATACATTTTGCACCGAACACTTCCATCATTTACAATTCGACCCCATTTTCCACAATTTACCTTGCTTCGCGAGGTCATGCCTTAGCGTTAACGAAATTTTATGCCCCATGTTCCATGATATACATGTTGCACACAACATTTCCGTGATACACATTTTGCACCGGACACTTCCATCATTTACAATTCAACCCCATTTTCCACAATTTACCTTGTAACCTCCTTGGCAGGGACTACATTGCCACACAACCTTGTTTAAATAGCACTAAAACATATTCTTTATTCAAAAAACACTAAAACATATTCTTTTGAAGTGTGAAGAGTCTTCCTTTTTCTTTATTACTAGACTTCATAAACTTCATTTTGTTAATTTTTTTTTTCTCAAAATATTCCCAATACTAAAACTTACATATTCTTCATAATAAGTAGGAACATGAAGGATCATGAAATTTTATGAGATACTTCTTCACTACTTCCACTTTTGATATAATTCCCTTTTAGTCACACTCTATATTTTCTTGTGACAATACTTTCCTTTAATTTGACCCCTTTACAATTTTATGAGATACTTCTTCACTACTTCCACTTTTGATATAATTCCCTTTTAGTCACACTCTATATTTTCTTGTGACAATACTTTCCTTTAATTTGACCCCTTTACATCTCGTGAGGATTTAATACAAGCCTTTCATTGGTTATATCCCAATTTAATATATCCCATTATGACTCCTTTCTTAATAGAGTTAACTTTTAATATATATGCTAGACTTTGAAATATAATAATATGTCACCGCATATAAGTCTTTTTTAACTTAATTTTATTTCTCCCTTGTAATTTATTGATTGTATTTTTGAACTTTGTTTATCCAACCAACTATCGTTTGACTTGGATTTTGAATAATAGCCTGCTGTTCAATTGTTTGGACCAAATTTCAAGCTTGTTAATTCGGGTCTAAACTGCCTCGACACTTTTCTTTTTTTTTTAATTATCAAAATAGGGCGAGGAACGACCTTGGTATACTTTACCGAGGTGTTTCTTGCAAGCCGACGACGTATGACGAATTTAGCACTTTCAATTATTAATCTCCCATTTCAACATTTTCCCAATGTGATGTGGAAAACAACGGGGGCCACTATCCACTTTTACCATACTTCTTTCAAAGATTAACCATTCACTGGTTAGGGTTTGCCAATTGCTCTTTGTGATTCAAATGGTTTCCATACGGACTTATACACCAATTTCTAATATTCACCTAAATTTTAGATCCGTCCCCTAAATTGGCTCTAATTTTTTACCAATGTAATATTAGATTTATTCATCCTTGTGAACAATGTAATAGTAGATTTTTTCATCCTTTGACGCTTTAGAAATCTCTTTGATTTGGTATTTCTTCAATTTGTAAGAGAGTAACTTTTTATTTACTAGAATTTTTGAATTGTAAATGGCGAGTTGTGCTCAAATACTCGTGGATCAATTTTTTTTTTATGTCAATGAAATGAACAAAATTTATTTACTGAATATGAAATGAATAACTTTGTTCATAAATTGAATATCCAATATAAATAAGATAACATGAAAGAATCCATACGGATTAAAATAAAGTATTGGATATGTAATATGAGAGATGATTTACAATGATCTATATATATACGAGTCACAAGGTGAAAGGTTATGATGAAGGGTTATGACCCTTAGTGGTATATTAGTACATTATTATTATTATTATTTATTCATATATTTTATGTTTATTGCATAACTCAATCACAAGAGAGAGAGAGAGAGAGAGAGAGAGAGAGAGATGTGCCCAAGTACAAGTGTGCTACAGAAGAAATACACGAGTATACATAAGAGAAAGAAATGCTAAACACAAGATAACACAAAAGATATAGGTGCCCTTAAGCATAAAATGATTTATAAGAGAAATGAAGAAGATAACAAGAGGAGATGATACAAATGAGAGCTTCAGTTATGTATATATACACAACTCAAGTGAGGTGTCCCTTCAAGAGGAGGTTGTGGGCCCAAAAAATACGGGCACACACATCCAAGAGGGTTATTGAGCCTACATATCATGTTTAATGAAGTTGGCCTTAACCATACCTAGTAATACAATAAAATAATAAAGAATATGGCCTTACCCACAATACACATACATAATGATACCTATGAATGGGGTGTGGCCACATGTACAAATTACACCAATAATACCATCCCCCCAATTGAGCTAAGTAGGGGGCCATAGAGAAAAGTCATTATAATACAAGATTATGAAATTTACTCCCGCCTCGTTAATGTTGATTAGAGGGCCAAATCATGCCCTGAACTCCACATCACTCCTTCGTAAAATCATCAAGATCATCAATGGCCAACACTGAGCTCCAAAGTGATTTAGGTGGAAGATGTTATTGTTTGGAAGGGACATCCAAATACTAAGTAATAGTTTGTAGTGGATAAGATTCCTTTTAATAGTGCTCAAATGGGATAGTAAGAAACTTTGCTGCATCAGTCTCATTATGAAAATAATTAACAATCTCAGCAAGAAGGGATCAAGATGGAGGGGATTCCACCCAATAGCATGTGGATGGACTAACAAGAAATTCCGTTACATCAACAACAATGGAGATAGTCCACTTAAGTATCAACCTTTACCTATTCCAAGGAAGAGTCATTGGTACATGTGAATCATGCATGATGTTTCCATCATCATTAAGTAATGGAGTCAAACTGTAAGGAGCATTTGTGGCATGAAGACTGGATGAAACATTGATAAGAGAACCTTGAAAAAAGTGAAGATACAGTTGCAATAACAAGATTGGAGGAGTCATCAATAGGGTTCACATAAGCCATATGACTCTGTTGAAACACTATAGGAGTACTTTTAGAAGGAGAGAGAGGACCAACATCGTACTGTGAGGAGAAGGGTTCATTGGTAGGAATCATCTGTAAGAGGACCTACATGGTGATGAGAAGAAACATTGATCCATGGAAGCATGATGAGTAGAATATTCAAAAATAAGTAATGGGAAAGATCATGGCAGACCATGAGTAGGAACCTCGTAAAAAATAACTTCTCGATATTCAACCACCTTGTGAATGGTGGGATCATATAAGAAGTGTTCCTGAAAAGTTCCATTGTAGCCAACCATAGTTTAGTAGGAGTTTGGAGACACATATATGTTTCGCCTTTCATTAGGAGCATGGTCCCATGCAGTAAATGAAAAAATTGAAATGAAAAATAGAAGGTTTGCTACCATACCATTTCTCATAAGGAGTCATACCTATGACAACACAAGTGTTCTATTGATGATATGGTCCACACAAACAATTGCCTCTCCATAGAATGGAAGCTTTATTTCTTGGAATGAAGCATGCAACAAGCCATCTCCGTGATTGCCCTATTTTTCCATTCTTCTACTCCATTTTGCTATGGATTGTAAGGAATGGTTCTCTACTAAGAGATTCCTTGAGATACAAGAAATGACTTGAAAACATTTCTAATATATTAACCTCTACCATCAGTCTTGAGACACTTGATATTCCTATTGCATTCATTTTCCACAAGAGATTTGGATTCCCATAACTTTCCAAACACCTTTAATGATGTATACCCAAATAAATCAGGAAAATTCATCAATGAAACCGAGGAAGTACTTAGCTCTCCCAATAGTCGATGTAGCTATAGGTATAGAAGTATCACTATGAACTAGTGCAAGAGGATGAGAAGATCACCTCACATCTTCCTTAGGAAATGAGTCCCGATGATGTTTCCCTATTATGCATCCACTAGGTGGTTCAATCTATGGAAGGTCATCAAGCATATGTAGTGGACTCATATGTCACAAAGATCCATAATTGGTGTGACTGGGATGATGATGCCATAGCATGCTAGTGTTATCAGGATTGGATGCAAAAGAAAGAAACCTTTTTTTTTCTTTGAGGAAAGAGTCTTGAACCCCGACTTGTACATATGATTGAATTTGGCATAATATCCAAAGGAAACCACCTTGAAGCCATCACTCACATCCTTTACAACCCATTGGTCTTGTCAAAATTCAACCTTTTTATTGTCTGTGTAATGCGATAATTTGAAAGAAGATTTGGTCCAACACCTTGAACTTGAAGAACATCTCCAAACTTAGTTTTATTAATGATGACATCACCACAACCTACACCTTGTATGGTTGAGTTGTCACTAATAACCACTTTCTCTCCACTATGTTGATGTGTATAATAAGATAGAAGGTGTTCAAGTTTGATCGTGTGTCAGGTAGCTCCAAAATCAACAATCCACTTTTGATCAAAAGAAGATGACCAAAGTGTAGTGTATTGCCAAATGTGCACTGTGAGGAGATCCAACAAATTCATCAAGAGTTCCTACTGTAGATCTTGCAAGTTCTTTAATTTTCTGGAGACGAGAAAGGAAAGACTTGAAGGGGAGGCCCTCATGACAATAAACACATATTATTATTTTTATTCTTGGAGGACTTCCCCTTTACCATGATCATGCTATTATTTAAGAGGGGTGGAGATAACCTTTGGATGGGCTTG
>JASDQU010736186.1:388918-409025 GCA_032191745.1 Picea mariana
CCTCATTGTTAGATGTAAAGCATGATGTCGTGTGATCTTTGCTTCTGACCTTGTTGTTAGACGTAAAGCAAGATGAGTCATGCTTCTAACCTTGTTGTTAGACGTAAATCATGATGCAATGTGATCCTTGCTTCTGACCTAGTTGTTAGACGTAAAGCAATATGAGTCATGCTTCTGACCTCGTTGTTAGACGTAAAGCATGAGGTCATGTGATCTTTGCTTCTGACCTCGCTGTTAGACATAAAGCAAGATGAGTCATGCTCCTAACCTCGTTGTTAGACGTAAATCATGACGCCATGTGATCCTTGCTTCTGACCTCACTGTTAGATGTAAAGCAAGATGAGTCATGCTTCTGACCTAGCTGTTAGACGTAAAGCATGACGATGTTGATTCCTTGCTTCTGACCTAGTTGTTAGACGTAAAGCAAGATGATTCCTCGCTTCTGACCTCATTGTTAGACGTAAATCGAGATGTTGATGTGTTCCTTGCTTCTGACCTCGTTGTTAGACGTAAAGAAAGATGAGTCATGCTTCTGACCACGTTGTTAGACGTAAAGCATGATGTTGTGATTCCTCACTTCTGACCTAGTTGTTAGACGTAAAGCGAGATGATGATATTACTTGATTTTGACCTAGTTGTTAGACGTAAAGCAAGATGTGACTGACATTGAGCTACCAGCTTAACCGCTGTAACATTGAGCTAGTGTAGTACTGTGATGTGCCAACCTAGTGCTGTGATGAGGTATCATTTTTACCGATACATATTTGATGCAGATGATGATAGCATTCTTTCGAGAATGATGATGTTGTTGATGAAAAAAACTTCCAATGACTCGTAAATATGCTAACAAATGTTTCAAGATGATATTGACAATACTGTCCTCCAAATGCCACTGATAATGCAGACCTCTCTCGTCTGATGCTAATGAAGAATAACCTTCTTGTTAAGGGGGAGTGTTGAAATAATGTAACTGCGAAGAGCATTCTTATTATTATTGGATTAAATCCCCATTGGGGATTAATCATGTCATTATTATTATTGTTGTTATTGGATTAATCCCCATTGTGGATTAATCATGTTGGTAATTGTATAAGGACAAATCCCCTTTTTTGGATTGGTCATCGGACATTTACAAAGGGCAGAATAAGAAGTCAGCCCCAACAGTTATTATGGAAGACCCAGAATTAATTAAAGGTGGGTTTACCCACCCAGTGTGAGAGGTCGGCCCTGCCAGTTGTGGCCTTTCACACATGCCAGTCTTGTATAAATAAGAGGCTAGCGCCTCGCTTCAAACACACAACTCACTTTCTCATTCTCTTATGAGGCAAGCTGCAATTACCAGTTGGAGAGAGGAGAAGAAGAGTGGCGCATCTCTTGGAGAGGACTATCTGTATTGGTTTGAGTTATCTCTTGAACATTGTATAAGCCATTTATGATAAGGAAGTTTTTGCTGGGTTTTCTTCCCCTAGAGGGTTTCCCAGGATAAATGTTGTGTCTCTTGTGAATGTGTATTTCTCAGTGATCTTGTTCTTATGATGCTCTTATCTATTGAATGCAAAGAACTATAATAATGGCATAAACATTAACACATGATAGTCTCCCTCCTTCATAGTTCAATAGGATCATCGATCCTTGTCATGATTGATGATCACTGGAATAACATTCTCTGATCTCATTTTTTAATACGGGATTGTACCATACCTCCTCTCCAGATTTCTCATTCGCGGCCCTACAACACAAACCCTACATCTGTAATTACATGATCTCAACTATGTGCATTTATTTCTTACAGAAGCATACAATACACAGATAAATAGACATGAATAAAGAGGCTTCCATAATACTTGAAATAGAGTATTTCCTTTCACTCATATACATATGGTTACACACAATTGCACAGGCTCACGGGCCTTCTTTTTCTTGAATCAAATCAACAGGCTTCAATCCTAATTCTCCCTTCGATTGGCCCCTTGCTCAATCTCTATCCTAATTCTTCATTCAATTAGCCACCCTTTACCTCTAAGGCTTACAATAATATAGAAAATGGATTATGAATTGTTTCTGATTCAGATCCAACAAATCCTCAACAGATTCCTAAGGATCCTTTTTAATCCACTTTTCACTCAACTAAATCCCTATTCTAGGATCTCCTAATCCCTAATATCCTTATGAGATCTTCACAAGCCTAATATCTCTCATGTTCTCACACATTACAGAATATTTACAATAAAAACCTCTCACATATTTCTTACTCAAACCACTCAAAACATACATAATTTCCCATTGAGAAACCAAATCCCTTAGCAAACATAAGACCCCCTAGGTCAACTAAATATACAATGATTTGGAAGAAGGATGCTCCTTCATTAGACTCCCTAGGTAAGAAAATGTCCATGATCTCCTGATCATGAGTTCATCACTTAGCTCCTCCTGGATCCCATATTTTGTGTTAAAGTTCTCCACTTGCTTCATTGTTATTATGTTGTCTTGTTGCTACTGACTGCAACTTTCCTGGCTTCCATTTCTTATGTTGCAATGCCCAACTTACTTTGTGTTGGAAAACTTATTTTGTTACTTGCTTCTCTATGTTTCTTGTTTTCTTACTTTCTTTGTTGATGTAGATCTTCCTTTCCTCTTCATGTCTTCTTTGAGACATATTTACCATCAACATCCTCATTTCTTCAATTACATTGTCCATTCTATCCTTTGTCCGGTACATCTCTTTACTCTGCAATCTGTTGTCCTTTTTTTGCTCCTTGTTATTGTTGTTGTCTATTGACTGTTGCAATCCTTCATCTGCATATCTTCAGAAATTTTAATCTGAATTTCACTTGTGCCAATGTTGATGTCCACTATCTGATACACAATATGCCTCTTGCTTCCATCCTCTTGCTAAATATTGAAATTGTCCATTAGTTGTTGTACCTTTCATTTACTTACATCTTCACGAATTTTACTCAAAATACCTATTATGTCAAAGTAATTTGACATTGTCATCTTCTCTTCCAACTCTCCAACATTTCTGCAGTCTTCATCAATCACATCATTCGCAAGCCATTTTTCAAAAAAATATCATCTCATCTTCAAGATTCATGATTGAATGTTGAAGGTGAGTTTTACATTCATCTTTACATTCTACATCTCTATGTTCACCATCCTCATCCCTATCTACATTCTTTGAATGAAATTGAACATTAAAACTTTTATCATGATTAAACATGTGTGAACATTCTTCATCTATGACTGCATTTTCTTTCCTTATGGTATCCTGATTACTCAGCAAATTCTCTAAAACTTTTAATTCATCCTCAAAATCAGTGAGCATTATATCATAGTGTTGTCATATTTCTTCCTTTATGACATAATTTAGTATATGTCTGCTTTCTCTTCCTTCAATACCTGCAACAACATACAAATGATCACTTTTAAAACCATGAGACTTCAAAGTCTCTGCTGATGTTTCTAACACCATTCCTCTTTGTTCAAATGCAACATCAATTCTCTAATTTGCTTCTCCTCCTTACTTAGATTTCTTCAACAACTTCTCTAGCAGCCCTATCTCCTCATTTTGTTTTAAAATCATTGCATCAGAATGCTCCTCTCCTTCAACTTCTTTTTGGCTATCCTTGTGAGCCAAATCTACCTTATTTTCTGCAGTAATAAATTCCTATGACTGCCTTCCAGCAGTCCATTTATTTGGTAATGTATGGTATTCCTCTTGGTTTCCCTTTTGAGACAATCTTACCTCGTCTTCTACAAAAATAACGTTTTTTAGTTGTCCTTCATCTTGATTGTCTTCAAGAGACATTTTGGCCTCATCCTCCATCAGAATGAGTTTTTGATCCTGCCTTCTTGAAAAAAATTTATACATTTATTTTTCTTCCTTTTGAATGTTGACATCTTCACCTGCTAAATTTGCCACCACATACAATATTTAAGAAATAAAAACATTATGTCTTTCATATTTA
This sequence comes from Picea mariana, assembly GCA_032191745.1. Lineage (NCBI taxonomy): Eukaryota > Viridiplantae > Streptophyta > Pinopsida > Pinales > Pinaceae > Picea > Picea mariana. The sequence goes on from JASDQU010736186.1 coordinate 392,887, forward strand.
CTAGTGAACATATCCATATGATGATATGAACTCTTCAAAGAGATCATGAGACTTACTGCAAGTCTCTCTTCCTCCTCATTCTCCAAGTAAGTTGTAAGATCCACAATAGATCTTCTCTCAACATCATCCTCTCTAAGGATGTCACCTTGCTATGGTTCACAATAGTGAAATCCTTCTTTTTCTATCAATGGAATGTATCTAAACTCAGCTCCTATGAGTTTCTCTTTCTTATTTAAAGCATTTGATCTATGCTTAATTTCCCTTAGGATTTTCCTCAGTTTGTTTACGAATAATTGTACCACTGGCCACTAAACTGGCTTCTTCATACTCCATCCCCTTCTCTAGTTCTCTTGCATCTCTTCCTCTTGTAGTAGCTTCACCATGTAACTGAGTTTACCTTTTATCTCAGTCATCTCTCTATCAAACTCTTCTTGACTCATCTTCTCTATGCCCTTTACCTTGGCACATTTCCTTCTGTTTTGGATTTCCTTTGAACCTCTACAGTGACCTTCAGTGATCATTGTATTCCCCTCCTTTGTGAACATCATATGTTCACATGTGGTCTACCTCTAATCCTTCTCTTGGAAAGTCTCCATACATGTCTTCATACCAATTCAAGCCTCCCTCTGAGCTTAACCTCTTGGTATCTAATTGGTTTTCTATCTCTGGAACCACCTTCTGAGCAACTCCTTTGCTCCTCTTGGCTTCTACAGTACTCCACTTCTTCTGAGAAAATTCAACTTTGTCCTCCTTGTCCAACATTAAATTGTATCCTCAAGGTTCTTTGCCACTTCTTTCTTCAAGAACACATTTTTTCTTCTATCACAACATCCTAGCCGTCTGTTGCTATCAACCTTTAGTTCTTCTTAGCCTACAACAAACTCCAAACCAAAGTTAGAATAAAACCATACCATATCAGCCTTGAAGATCTCTGCATGATCTTGTTCCACCATTCATCTGCACTTGAATGGACTATTATTTGCATCTTCCTTGATCTATCATATTTCCCTAAATCTGAATTACTTAGTGTAGAATATCTTTGACCTCCTTATGCATATTATCTTCTTATCAGATTTCCAATCTGAACTCCACCTTCACATTCTGTCTCTGTAACTCTGCACTATTCCTTCGCTCTGATACCACTTGATGTCAGAACTCCTGTCCTTTTACCCTTTTATGCAGTCTTATGTTGTAACTGCATTGTAACCCAGAAATAGGGGTGCCAAGGATCTTTCAGCTCTTTCCTTTAGCTTATGGCCTTTTTCCAAATATGACCATTCCCCGTGACCATAGATTAACACAGAGAGTTAAACCATGTCCTCCTCAACTAGCCCAAATGGCCTCTATCCTACCTTCATATGATCAAGAGATATGACCTCAGCTCAACTCCTTGAGTGCTAATCGATGGTCTAATTCGACGGTCGTGATTAAATCGATCATGAAGATAGATGGCTAGGAAGGATTGTGGAATCTCGACTAGAACGATGTTTAAACCCGTCGTCGAGTTCTGCAATGGAAGATGCATGTTGGTATTTGGATTGATGTGAGTCTTTGATATTTTGATGGGTGACAATTGATGATCGTCATGGATTGTGGAACTGAAATCTGTGTGGATGTTAACTCGTCCTTTGAATCCCGCAATGGATCCCCGTCATCGATTTGCCTTCACTGAGATCTGACGGTCATGACTTAATTGGATGTTGTTCCGACGGTCTTCATCTGAAACTCCCAGATTTGACAGTTACGACTCAATCGTTATTGATTAATCATTTTCTCATGATCTGACGGTTATAAACCACTGGTAGAGTGATCGCACGGTTGTTGTAGCTTTCCTTGTGATCATGATAATCTCTCTCCGTCATAGTTCAGTAGGATCATCGATCCTTCTCATGATCGATGATCAATGGAATAACATTCTCTAATCTCATTTTTTAATACAAGATTGTACCAGACCTCCTCTCCAGATTTCTCATTCGTGGCCCTAAAACACAAACCCTACATCTGTAATTACATGATCTCAACTATGTGCACTTATTTCTCACAAAAGCACACAATACATAGATAAATAGACATGAGTAAAGAGGCTTACATAATACTCAAAATAGAGTATTTTCTTTCATTCATATACATATGGTTACACACAATTACATAGGCTCACGGGCCTTCCTTTTCTTGGATCAAATCAACAGGCTTCAATCCTAATTCTCCCTTTGATTGGCCCCTTGCTCAATCTCTATCCTAATTCTTCATTCAATTGGCCACCCTTTACCTCTAAGGCTTACAATAATATAGAAAATGGATTCTGAACTGTTTCTGGTTCAGATACAACAAATCCTCAATAGATTCCTAACGATCCTTTTTAATCCACTTTTCACTCAACTAAATCCCTATTCTAGGATCTCCTAATCCCTAATAAGCTTATGAGATCTTCACAAGCCTAATATCTCTCATGTTCTTACACATTACAGAATATTCACAATAAAAACATACATATTTTCCCATTAAGAAACCAAATCCCTTAGCAAACATAAGACCCCCTAGGTCAAATAAATATACAGTGATTTGGAAGCAGGATGCTCCTGCATTAGACTCCCTGGGTAAGAAAATGTCCATGATCTCCTAATCATGAGTTCATCACTTAGCTCCTCCTGGATCTCATATTTTGTGTTGAAGTTCTCCACTTTCTTCATTGTTATTATGTTGTCTTGTTGCTACTAACTGCAACATTCCTGGCTTCCATTTCTTATGTTCCAATGCCCCACTGACTTTGCATTGGCAATCTTCTTTTGTTACTTGATTCTCTTTGTTTCTTTTTTTCTTACCTTCTCTATTGATGTAAATCTTCATTTCCTCTTCATGTCTTATTTGACACATCTTTACCATCAACATCCTCATTTCTTCAATTACATTGTCCATTCTATCCTTTGGCTGGTACATCTCTTTACTCTACAATCTGTTGTCCTTTTGTTGCTCCTTGTTGTTGTTGTTGTCTATTGACTATTGCAATCCTTCATTCTGCATATATTTAGAAATTTTAATCTGAATTTCACGTATGCCACTGTTGATGTCCACTATCTGATACACAATCTGCCTCTTGCTCCCATCCTCTTGCTAAATATTGAAATTGTCCATTAGTTGTTGTACCTTTCCTTTAGTTATATATTCAGAAATTCTACTCAGAATACCTCTTATGTTAAAGTAATTTGACATTTTCATCTGCTCTTCCAACTCTCCAACATTCACGCAGTCTTCATCAATCACATCATTTGCAAGCCATTTTTCAAAAAAATATCATCTCATCTTCAAGATTCATGATTGAATGTTGAAGGTGAGTTTTACATTCATCTTTACATTCTACATCTCTATGGTCACCATCCTCATCCCTATCTACATTCTTTGACTGAAATTGAACATTAAAATTGTTATCATGATTAAACATGTGTGAACATTCTTCATCTATGGCTACATTTTCTTTTCTTATGGAATCCTGATTACTCAACAAATTCTCTAAAAATTTTAATTCATCCTCAAAATCAGTGAGCATTATATCATAGTGTTGTCCTCTTTCTTCATTTATGATGGAATTTAGTATATGTTTTCCTTCTCTTCCTTCAATACCTGCAAAAACATACCAATGATCACTTTTAAAACTATGAGACTTTAAAGTCTCTACTGATGTTTCTAACACCATTCTTCTTTGTTCAAATGCAACATCAATTATCTAATTTGTTTCTCCTCCTTACTCATATTTCTTCAACAACATCTCTAGCAACCCTATCTCCTCATTTTGTTTTAAAATCATTGCATCAAAATGCTCCTCTCCTTCAACTTCTTTTTGGCTATCCTCATGAGCCAAATCTACCTTATTTTCTGCAGTAATAAATTCCTATGACTGTCTTCCAGCAGTCCATTTATTTGGTAATGTATGGTATTCCTCTTGGCTGCCCTTTTGAGACAATCTTACCTCGTCTTTTGCAACAATAAATTTTTGTAGTTGTCCTTCATCTTGATTGTCTTCATGAGGCATTTTGGCCTCATCCTCCATCAGAATGAGTTTTTGATCTTGCCTGCTTGAAAAAATTTTATACATTTATTTTTCTTCCTTTTGAATGTTGACAGCTTCACCTGCCAAATCTACCACCACATGCAATATGTCAAAAATAAAAACATTATGTCTTTCAACTTTACTTGTCAACATATCCATACGTTGCTATGAACTCTTCAAAGATCTCATGAGACTTCCTGCAAGTCTCTCTTCCTCCTCATTCTCCAAGTAACTATAAGATCCACAATAGATTTTCTCTCAACATCATCCTCTCTAAGGATGTCACCTTGCTCCAGTTCACAATAGTGAAATCCTTTTTTTTCTGTCAATGGAATGTATCTAAACTCATCTCCTCTGGTTTTCTCTTTCTTGTTTAAAGCATTTGACCTATGCTTCATTTCCCTTAGGATTTTCCTCGGTTTGTTTACGAATAATTGTACCACTGGCCACTGAACTGGCTTCTTCATAGTCCATCCTCTTCTCTGGTTCTCTTGCATATCTTCCTCTTGTAGCAGCTTCACCATGTAACTAAGTTTACCTTTTATCTCAGTCATCTCTCTATCAAACTCTTCTTGACTCATCTTCTCTATGCCCTTTACCTTGGCACATTTCCTTCTGTTGTGGATTTCCTCTGAACCTCTACAGTGACCTTCAGTGATCATAGTATTCCCCTCCTTTGTGAACTTTATATGTTCACCTATGTACTACCTCTAATCCTTCTCTTAGAAATTCTCCATACCTGTCTCCATACCAATTCAAGCCTCCCTATGATCCTAACCTCTTGGTATCCAATTGGTTCTCTATCTCTGGAACCACCTTCTGAGAAACTCCCTTGCTCCTCTTAGCTTCTAAAATACTCCACTTATTCTAAGAACCTTCAAATTTGTCCTCCTTGTCCAAATTTCAATTGGATCCTCAAGGTTATTTGCCACTTATTTCTTCAAGAACATAATTTTTCTTCTATCACAACCTCCTATTTTTCTGTTGCTATCAACCTTCAGTTGTTCTTAGCCTGCAACAAACTTAAAACTAGAGTTAAAATAAAACTATAGCATATCAGCCTTCAAGATMTCTGCATGATCTTGTTCCACCATTCATCTGCACTTGAATGGACTATTCTTTGCATCTTCCTTGTTCTATCAGATTTCCCTAAATCTGAATTACTTAGTGTAGAATATCTTTGACCTCCTTATACATTATCCTATGCATACTATCTTCTTATCAGATTTCCAATCTGAACTCTGCCTTCACATTATGTCTTTGTAACTCTGCACTATTCCTTCGCTCTGATACCACTTGATGTCGGACCTCCTGTCCTTTTACCCTTTTATGCAGTCTTATGTTGTAACTGCATTGTAACCCAGAAATAGGGGTGCCAAGGATTGTTCAGCTCTTTCCTTTAGCTTATATCCTTTTTCCACATATGACCATTCCCCGTGACCATAGATTAACAAAGAGTGTTAAACCATGTCCTCCTCAACTAGCCCAAAGAGCCTCTATCCTACCTTCGTATGATCGAGAGCTATGACCTCGGATCAACTCCTTGAGTGATAATCGACGGTCTAATTTGACGGTCATGATTAAATCGATCATGAAGACAAATGTCTAGGAAGGATTGTGGAGTCTTGACTAGCATGATGTTTTAACTCATCGTCGAGTTCCGCAATGGATGATGCACGTTGGTATTTGGATTGATGTGAGTCGTTGATCTTTGAATGGGTGACAATCGATGATCATCGTGGATTGCAGAACAAAAATCTTTGTGGACGTTAACTCATCCTTTGAATCCTGCAATGGCTCCCCGTCGTCGATTTGCCTTCACTGAGATCTGACGGTCATGACTTAATTGGATGTTGATCCGGTGGTCTTCCTATGAAACTCCCATATTTGACGGTTACGACTCAATCATTATTCATTAATCCTTTCCTCACGATATGATGGTTATAAACCATTGGTAGAGTGATCGCACGGTTGTTGTAGCTTTCCTTGTGATCATGATAATCTCTCTCCTTCATAGTTCAGTAGGATCATCGATCCTTCTTGTGATCGATGATCACTGGAATAACATTCTCTGATCTCATTTTTGAATATAGGATTGTACCATACCTCCTCTCCAGATTTCTCATTCACGGCCCTGCAACACAAACCCTACATCTGTAATTACACGATCTCAACTATGTGCACTTATTTCTCACAGAAGCATACAATACACAGATAAACAAACATGAATAAAGAGGCTTCCATAATACTCGAAATAGAGTATTTCCTTTCATTCATATGCATATGGTTACACACAATTACACATGCTCACAAGCCTTATTTTTCTTGGATCAAATCAACAGGCTTCAATCCTAATTCTCCCTTTGATTGGCCCCTTGCTCAATCTCTAGCCTAATTCTTCATTCAATTGGCCACCCTTTACCTCTAAGGCTTACAATAATATACAGAAGTGATTCTGAACTGTTTCTAGTTCAGAGCCAACAAATCCTCAACAGATTCCTAAGGATCCTCTTTGATACACTTTTCACTCAACTAAATCCCCATTTTAGGATCTCCTAATCCCTAAGATCCTTATGAGATATTCACAAGCCTAATATCTCTCATGTTCTCACTCATTCAAGAATATTTACAATAAAAACCTCACAAAACTATTTCTTACTCAAACCACTCAAAACATACATAATTTCCCATTAAGAAACCAAATCCCTTAGAAAACATAAGACCCCCTAGGTCAACCAAATATACAATGATTTGGAAGCGGGATTCTCCTGCATCAGTTTCATTTGTTTTTTTTGGCTAGTTGGAGGGTTTTGTCTCTATTTTGTAGGTTAATGGTGGATTTTTTTCAGGGTTATACATTAACATATATGGTTAGCACATGAGGGGCAAGTTCAACCAAGAAAAGGGTACATTTTTCTGCAACATGGGTCCATATCCATAGGGGTTTTCACCTCCCTTTATTTACAAGTTCACGTGATTTCTCTAAGTGACACAATGTTTTCCCACTGATATTGGAGAACCTATGTTCCTCTTAGGTATGGACACAATGGTGCTCCTCTTTAGTACATTGGAAGCACCAATGCTCCTTATACGCAAAAGTACTAAACAAGTATTTGTGTTTTTTAACTTATTACAAGAGGTAAGAAAAACTACAATATGACTCTTAAAAAGAGGAAGTGTGTGTTTGTTTCATTTCTACATTTCACATGAGAGAAGAGGAAGAGGAGATGCTTCTACAACATAGTAAAATACAAATAGTCATGAATGTAGAGAAATACAAAGAGTATTCAGCAAGGTAACCCTTTTTCTCCCTCTTCAATATTTGTTTGTCCTCATTATTGATTTTATTTCTATTATTATCCATTTCTCACTATTGTTCCTTTCTTATTAACTAGCTTTGTTAGTTTTTTTAAACTAGTTTAAGGGATTTACCTTCACTTTGTAGGTTAATGGTGGATTTGTTTTAGGGTTTTACATCAATGAATATGGTGAACAAACGATGGGGAAGTTAGACTAAGATAGGGGCACATTTTTTGTAGAATAGATGAATGTCCAAAGGAATTTTCACCTCCCTTTATTTTCAAGTTCACAAGGATTTCTGACCTATGCGATGTTCTCCACGATGTTCTTGGAGCATCATTGCTCCATTTGTGTCTTGGAGCACCATAGCTAATAATGCTCTTCTTTGGTATGAGAGCATCAATTCTCCACTTTGGGCATATTATCTACAATGGATGAGTGGTTTTCGAGAGTTTTCATCCAACATTTTCCGTGTAATGATCGAGTGGTTTTGTAATTGCAATAGATCCACTCATTAAGTGGCTTGATTGCTTTGACAATCACCATGGTTTTGTATGGGTGGTTTCATTGCCCTTACTATATTGTAGAACTTAACATTCAATATTAGTCATAGTACATTTTCATAATATTGTTTCTATTATTTCTAATGTCTTGTTTCATATGCTTCCAACTATAATTTTTTTTTTCAAATAATCAAAATTATAATTTTCATTTAATATTCTGCAAGTATTTTCAATTTTTTTATTGTAAATCAAAAATCATTAATAAAAAAGGGTAAGAATTAATACTTCTAATATTCAAAATCAAAGTTATGTTTTCACTACATTTTAATAATCATGTATTTATTAAAATGAATTGATTAATATTATGCAGTCATAGAAATTATTAAATTCAAAACAAAGTTATAAAAATGACTTAAAATATTAATAAATTATTAAGTATAGATAATTTTTTGATAATAAACTAATAATTTATTTATTATTTTATATCACCAACACTTGATTTTAGCATTGAAGCACCAATGCCCCTTTCTTATATAGGAGCATCAGCATCAATGCTTCACATTAGTATGGAAACATCGGTGCTCCACTTAGGTATGGGAACATCAGTGCTCCTATGTCGTTGGAGCATTGGAGCTTTCAAATAGATAATATGCACTAGTGTGTATGAGATAGTTGTGCACCAATGTGCCTCACTATTTTAAGTGCATTGATTTAAAAAATAAAAATAAATAAAAAAAATCCTTTGTTAAAACCTCTAGTTATCAAAAAAATTTAGTTATAGTAAAAATCTACTAAAACCTCCATTGTCATTTGTAGAGGTTTCTGTGGAATTCTTTTAAATAATTTTGTCCAATCTTGTAACACTAAAAACTTTTGTTAAAACCTCTGCTAATTGGTCTTTCCCTTGTAGCAATTTTTAGGGCCTAGGTTTAGGTAGGGAAAACTCTCCAGCGCCAAGTGAATAAGGGGTATGGGTCCCTCTCTCTTGTAAACAAGCAGTGTTTCCAGCACCATTTTTTACACATCTTTTCCAAAATGGACCTCATGGACTACCTCATTAGACCCATAGTTTTGTATAATTCAAACATATGGGGATCGATCTTGCTCGAGTTAGATTGGGCCCACACCAAGAGAGTTTAGGCCCTCTTTCTCTATTGCATCATCAGAGATGAAAAAGGACGATCCCCTAACCCATTGTCCAAGAAAATTTTTTCTACACACCCCATTTGGATCGACATTGTCTCTAGACTAGTAGGTTGTTGCATCACCTTTGGAGATTTACCAACTTAGCAGCAAGGAAAAATTGCTACCCATATCTTGTTTATTGGTCTTCGGAGGGCTCCCCACCCCTCCACTCCTCCATGAGATATTTGAGACCCAAGATGGCCTTTTATGCAAAGAACTTCCTAGAGCTTGGAGATGGCCTCATAGTGTGGTCCCCTTACATGCTTCAACATTGAATGCATGGGCTTAAGATCCTAAGCCACTTCAATGTGGGCTCTCATCAGCATCGGGTGGAAGCTAAGCACAAGGTACCACAAGAGGACATATTACGTTGGATCTGCCATAGACGGGTGACATAGACATAGGAGCATTTTATATTTAGTTCCCCCATTACTATGAGATATGAGGTCACTTCACTACATGTTTAGGGAGTCTCGTAACTCCCTCTCAATCTTTTCTTGAAATCCAAAATAGTGTTGTCGGGCGTTATACTTGGAAGAGGTACTCAACCTAAATTTCACATCCTTTACCCCCCCACTTGACCAGACACTACTCAAAGGATTACATCTTTCTTTCCTATTATCCCAATGGATAGGGGCATGAAGAGGCAGATAGGAAGCAACACCATTCTGACCCCCAGATCTATCAAACCCATGGAGGCATCCCAACCCCAGTGATGAGATCCACGTGGATTTTTTGTATGAGGTTTCAGGACAGTTATGTCAAACCAATAAGCAACCCCCTTACACCAACTCTCAATAGTGGGTCACCTCTTCTAGGCAAAGAGACATCCTTTGTTGGAGATATTCCACAAACCTAGGATTTTCCTTTTATTTTATTTTCCTAAGTTTATTTGACTATGTTGAGGGTCCCTTAGTCTTAGATATTCTCCCCTCATTAAGGATACTATCCCCTAGACAAGGGTGCCACATACCCTCCAGTCAATCCTTAGTTACCTTTCAGTTAGACTAGTTGAGCGAAGTGTTACATGTCAACCTTAGCTTTATCACCAAGTGTTGTATGCTAACTTCAGGATCATCACCATGAATGCACACATGCATTGGAGTCATCTCCAATAAATCACATTCCACATGTGTGAGTGATCTCCTCCTCATTTCACTTCGGTTTAGCTAGTTAACTAACTACCGCATGGTCATTTAACTAGGACTAGGTGGAAGTGGACTCCAGTAATTGTCAATGTGTCACATCTCTCTAGAACACTCCTAATGCACATTAGCTTGGCTATTATGGCAAGTTAGTTGTGTCATATAGAATATATCATTTGTATTGTAACATTTTCTTACTCATATAATAAAAAGTATTTCATTATTTTCTCCATTTTTGTTTTCTCCCTTCATCCACCATTGCAAGTTGTGTATGTTTAATTGTTAGCTATATCTTATGTTCAAGTATCTCAAAAACTCTACATAGTATCAGAGCCCACAATCCGCTAGCAAGGATCATCACCAACACTCTTTTGCAGGTACGAAAGACGGAACAAAGCAGCAAGAAAGATGGAATTTCCTGCATCTTCAATTCTAAAGCCATATAACTACTTCAAATGGAAGCCACGAATTCTACACCAACTCAGGGGTAGAGGCTTGTATCGGATATCCATGGCCACAGAATAATAACCCACCTTAGAAGTGGAAAAATCCAATTTATCCAACTGCATGGATGAGGCTCGCAGTCTTATATGCATGTCTATTTCTCCCAACCTATGGTTCCACATCAATGCATGCAAGACACCAAATGAGATATGGACCACTTTAGCTAGTCTCTTTGGCAAGTAGGATGAAATGAGGGGCCATTTTCTCGAAGTAGAATTGAACTCCTTAGATTCGAAGAACTTTGACAATGTCCAAGATATCTTCATAAAATTTAAATATCTCCTCCTTGAATTGAAAGACTGTGGTATCGACAAATACAAACAAGAAAAACAACTAGTTCTTTCTATCATGGCAAAACTTGGACCAGAATACAGTGTATTTGTCTCCACATTTCATTCTAACATATTCACTGCAGGATCAACATAGACCATGCCTTCATTGACACATTTTATTGAGGCTTTGACATGGGAGAAAGATAAGCTCATTCAAATGGGCATAATCAAGGGCCCCAAGGCACATGCACTTGTTGTGCATGATAGCAAAAGCTCTCAAAATCCTAAATCCAAACTGGAAGGCAAAGGAAAGGTGCATGCAGAGCCAAATAAGGAAAGATACTCCAAACCCTTCAATGATTCCTCAGGTTCCAAAGGTGGAAAAAGAAAGCAATGGAAGAAATGTGGTTACTGGAATCACGGGAACCATCCAGAAACTACATGCATGAAGAAGCAGATAGATCTTATGGCACAAATACTTTAGAAGCACAATCTCGGGAACTTCATTCCTAAGTCTACCAAGAAGAAGTCAGGAAATCAAGCCCCTAAGAAAGGTAATCCTCATGCATTAGTAGCTATACATTTTTCTCCTAATGCTTGGATTGTATATTCAGGTGCTTCCCATCATATGGAAACTATAGAGGATATTCTATATTTTGTAACTACATGCATGGGGACTCCTATCCTCATGGGGTATGACTCTCCAGTTGAGGTCACCGAAAAAGGGAGTGGAAATAGATCATGGAATCTTCGAGAACGTCTTGCAAGTTCCTTGACTTTTTGTGAATCTACTCTCGGTATATATGATTACACACTCAGGCTCAGGAAAAAGGGTAGAGTTCACACCAGACTCTGTGTCCATATTCAGCATGCAAGAAAACTCCAAGATTGTTGTTGGCGAGGTAAATCATCAATCTCAGTTATATACTTTTCCTATGCTTACTGAACCTGATTCTTTTGTACTACTTACGCATGCTAATGACAGTAGTAGGTTATGGCATGAGAGGTTTGGTCACCTGAACTTCAGGTACATGCAGCAACTTAACAAGAAGGGGATGGTCGTCAGGTTACCTGATAGCCACTTTTCTGAAGGGGTTTATGAAGGATGTGTCCTTGGAAAGAATCCTCAAGAGAAGTTTGAGAAGGGGAAGGCTCACAAGGCCTCCTCTCCATTGGATCTGATTCACAGTGATCTCATGGGTCCATTCACACATCCATCCATTATCAAGGAAGGGTATGTGCTTACATTTTTGGATGATTACTCACGTTATACTAGGGTATTTTTTTCTCAAACAGAAGTCTGAGGTCTTTGAGCATCTCAAAGAGTTCAAAGAACTTGTTGAGACTCAATCAAGGAGAAAGATCAAATTCCTCTGTACAAATAATGGGGGGGGAGTATGTAAACAGATATGTTCAAAAAAATATTCTTGAGGCTAGGATACAGTTGCAATGCATAGTACCATATACTTCGCAACAAAATGGGGTTGTTGAGCGGAAAAATAGATCTCTCAAAGAGATGGTCAGTAGTATGTTACATGCAAAGGCACTTCCTCCCAAGATTTGGGTTGAGGCACTTAACTATGCCAATCAAATTCAGAACATAACTCATCACATATCGATTAAGGACGACACTCCATTTGAGACTCCTTTCAAGGCTTTGAGCAACAACAAACCGAAAGTCACCCACTTCCATATTTTTGGATCATGCACATGGGCCCACATTCCCTTTGAGAAGATGGAACCATTATATCCATAGAGACACCCATGCATCTTTGTTGATTATCCTGATGGTGTGAAGGGATACAAATTACTTGATCCCTCTATGGACCAACTCATCATTGAGCACAGTGTCCAATTCAAGGAAAGTCTCTTACATGCTCCACGTGAGCCACATGCAGAAGCTTTTGTACTTCCACCAGTTGTGAATGATGAGTCCAAACATTTGAATCACACCATGGATCTAAGTTATGATACAGAATCAGAGGATTCAGAGGATACAGATGCATAGTTAGAGCATTCAGATGCAGAAATAAGGAGCTAGAGTAGATGCCCAAGTGGGCACAGTCCACACTTCAAGATGCAGGAGACCTTGTTGGGGATCCAGCGGATCCAAGGAGGACTAGATCTCAGTTTGAGGATCCTCCTCGTGTACTCACTGCCATTGAACACATGATGCATTCGCATTGTTATATGGTTCAGTCTTCAAACCCGCAGACCTACAGAGAGACTACAGGGAACCCCTTTTGGGAAGCAGCCATGTAGCAGGAGTACAATTATCTCCTCGAGAACCAGACTTGGGATCTGGTTATGCTTCCTTCAGATAGGAAGATTTCCAAATGCATGTGGGTCTATAGGACCAAAAAGGAAGTGGATGAACATATGAGTAGACACAAGGCAAGATTGGTTTCCAAGGGATTTCAGCAAATCCACGGGATCGACTATGATGAGATCGTTGCTCCAGTAGAAAAGTTGAATTCCATTAGAGCATCCAGGAGATGGGAAGAGTATCATATGGATGTGAAGAATGATTTTCTTCATAGGGATCACTCAAAGGAGATTTATATGGAGCAGTTGCATGAATTCATATATAATTCATCTCAGTGTATTGACTCAAAAACTTTCTCTATGGCCTCAAGTAAGCATCTAGAGCATGGTACGCAAAGATGGACTCCTACTTTCTCCCCAAGAATTTTTTCAGATGCAAATCCAATCCAAATGTCTACATGTTGAGGACCACTGACTCACTTTTGATCCTAGTCATGTACGTGGATGATATTTTAATCACCGATAGCTCAGTTCCAGTGATTTCCTCGGTCAAGGGAATTCTTCATGATGGGTTTTCGATGACATACATGGGTCCACTCCATTTCTTTCTTGGTCTCAAGATCAGCCAGATTTATTTAGGCATCAAGTTATCTCATGCTAAGTATGCTCAGGATCTCATGAGAGATTCCACATGACAAACTACAAGTATGCAACTACACCCTTATTATATGGGGTTAGACTTGAGGATGGTTAGGATACACAAGTGGTAGACAACACCTTGTATCAACAGCTTGTGAGGAGACTTTTGTATATCACCCACACCATACCAGATATATCATCTGCAATAGGGGTAGTCTCTAGGTACATGCAGGAGTCACATGAGTTACATTGGAAGGATGCCAAGTGCATCCTCAGATACGTTCAGGGCACCATCAGTTATTGGATCCACTATGAAGCAACCTGCAAGTTGGATCTCATAGGCTTCATCGATTATGATTGGGATGGTGATGGCACCGATAACAAGTCCACCTCAGGGTACATGTTGATTTTATGATCTGACCCAATCTGTTGGTCGAGAAAAAAGAAGTAAGTTATTGCTCTATCTTCAACATAGTTCGAGTACATGGGAGAAGTCAACATCACCATCCAAGCACTATGGCTACAGAACTTCCTCACTGAGCTCAAAATTTAGTTCCACTGTCCAATTGTGATTTGGTGTGACAACCAGAGTACACTCAAATTCTGTCAAGATCCAGTACAGAGACAACGGACAAAACATATCGAGATTCATATGAATTTTATCAGGGAGTTGGTTCATGACGGGGTCATCGATTTGCAGCATTGCCCTTCCACCAAGAATATTGTCGACATCTTCACCAAGAATTTCACTGAGCAAAAATTCCATAGTTTGCGTGATCGTCTTGGAGTGAAGGACACAGTTGCTTAGCAACTGTCTTTCTATTCTTTTGATACATTGTACTTANTCCCATGAGGTTTTCCCTCTTTCCTTACTTTATTCTAGTTTTCATTAGTTTCATTGTTCACGGGTACCTAACATGGCCTATGTTGTCGGGACCCATTCATTATGCATACCACCTAGTAGTGTTCAGGGGGGTGTTGGATATATTACACACGCTTAGGATTTTCCTTTAATTTGATTTTCCTAAGTATATTTGGCTATGTTGAGGGTCCCTTAGTCTAAGATATCCTCCCCTCATTGAGGATATTATCCCCTAGGCAAGGGTGCCACATACCCTCCAGTCCATCCTCGGTTACCTTTCAGTTAGACTAGTTGAGTGAAGTGTTACATGTCAACCTTGGATTTATCACCAAGTGTTGCATGCTAACCTCAGGATCATCACCATGAATGTGCACTTGCATTGGGATCATTGCCAGTAAAGAGCATTCCACATGTGTGAGTGATCTCCTCCTCATTTCACTCTGGTTTAGCTAGTTAATTGACGACCGCATGGCCAGTTAACTCGGACTAGGTGGAAGTTGACTCCAGTAACTACCAATGTGTGCCGCATCTCTCTAGAACACTCCTAATCCACATTATCTTGGATATTATGGTGAGTTAGTTGTGTCATACAGAGTATATCACTTGTATTGTAACATTCTCTTACTCATATAATAGAAATTATTTCATTATTTTCTCCATTTTTGTTTTCTCTCTTCATCCACCATTGCAAGCTATGTATGTTTCATTGTTAGCTAGATATTCTATGCAGGTGTCTCATAAACTCTACATCCTTCGGGCTAGATCCAACTCCTCTAGCTAGTTTTCTATACATAGATGTTTTCCTTTGACCTCAAATGGTAGGAAATCTTCCCATTGGACTTCAAAAAAGGACCCCATCTCTCCTTTGTTTGACCATAGGCACTTGACACATTGTTGGATCGCTTACATGCATCCTTCTTAATGGTGGGGGGTTGATGACCAAGGGTTCATCCAGAGTTGACCAACAAAATCTGTTACAGGTATGAACTAACTAAGAGGGGGAGGGGTGAATCAGTTAGTTTAGATTATTAACTATTTTCCTTCTTTTTAACTTTGAATCATTAATCTTAGTGGCAGTGAGTCTTTACTATTAAATTCAGAGTTATAAACATAAAGCAGATCCCATAAAGAATAGCAATCACACACATCATTCACTCACAATTATGAGACACAGATTTTTCATGAGGAAACCCAACCAGGGAAAAAACCTCGTCTTCTTAAGATGTTAAGCAAGCTCCAACTGTGTTACATCTCATCTTTTATGAGCACCAACTCATAGAGGCTACAACCTCTGATTGCCAGCACCAACTGGCTGAGAGCACCAACTCCCATAGAATCCCAGCACCCACTGGGTGGAAGCACCGACTTCCTTTTTACTTCAGCACCAACTGAGTGAAGGCACCAACCTTCAGATTCTAC
>JASDQU010736186.1:429241-447731 GCA_032191745.1 Picea mariana
GTTTATATTGTATATTTTAACACATGAAGCAAGGTCCTGTAAAGTTTATTTTTAATGAAGTAGAGGGTGCTTGCATAGCCTAACAAGTCAGCCTTCTATTTTCAGATCAGGTGGTATCAGAGCATAGTTTGTTTTGCTCATGTGTTTTCCATTGATAGCTTGAGATTTAGCTATTGGTTTTTGTGCAAGTTTTGTGTTGAAGTTTGATATCTTGCAAGGATGGCAGAAGCTTCAAGTATTGATAGTTCTCATACATTTTCATTATCTAAAGAAGAAATTATAACTTTGAGAGATTTGATGAAAGAGATGTATGAAGACAGGAATAAGAACATTGCCCTTGAAGAGCAGTTGATGGCCATGAAGCAGGAGAAAGACCAGCTTTTGCAAAGGTTGCATGAGATGGAGATTCAACTCCATGAGGCAAAGGAAACCCTTACCAAGTACATGCATGAACATAAGGTATGCAATGTTAGTTTATCTTCTAATTCCTCTAAAGATGAATGTTTTGGTGGTTTTGAAAGTCACACAAGAGGAATCTGATCCAAGTTGTTGTTTAAAATGGGCTATGAAGGTAAAGGTTTGGGCAAGCATGCACAAGGCATTGTTGAGCCTATTTTTGTTGAAGAAAGACCCAGGTATTGTGGTCTTGGATATGAATGGCAAGATGGAGCAAATTCCAAAGTCGAGGAGACAAGGGGAAAAGTTCCAAGCATAAACTTTGTTTCAAGTTCACCTCCTCAGGAAGGCTTTAAAGGTGGAAGTTCAAGAACTTTTATTGAAAGTTCGATCCCTTCAACATGCAAGGCTTGTGTTCAAGATGAATGCAAATGTAGTTATGACAGCGATGAGGACAAGGACACTGTTGATGGTCTTCAAAGGAGAGCTTGTAACTCTTCAGCTTCACCTCCTCACAGAGGCAATAAAGGTGAATGTTCAAGGTATAATTTTTCTTATCATTCAATTGCATTTAATTATGTTAAGCATGATAAATTTGGAAGAAAGAATCCATGTACATATTGTGGTTTGTATAACCATCATGTTTCAAAGTGTTGGAAAAGATTGGCTGCTTTCAGGAAACTTTCTAAGCGAAGATAGCGTGAAAAGAGGATGCAAAATATTTGCACTCATTGTCAGAAATGGGGTCATCTCATTGACCAATGTTGGACGTTGCATCCAACTACTCATCCACAACACAAGAAGCAGTTGGATAAAGAGTTTGGCAGGAATGGAAGTGGAGATTCCATCATTGATGTGAGTCAGGATGATTCACAAGAGGACGATGTTCTGCAGAAAAAGTTACCATTCAGTTGCTTTGGTAAGAAATGGTTGGATTTCTTAAGTAAGTAACGCTTGCATTTTTCTGATTGTAAATGCACTTTTCCGCGTTATGTGTGCATTTATGGGAAGGTCGATATGATGTTTCGAATGAGTCTCAACTGGTATTGATGATTTTCTGACGACTATGTTGTGTCGATCGTGTTGTTCGACTTGTGTTTAGTCGATGGTGTTTATTGACTTGAAAGTTGATTTTGAAAATGCCATGTGCTTTGATAAAGTACGAGATGCGACAGTTTGTTTGAAGAACAAAATATTTTGCTGGCATCATTTTCAATCTTGTATGATTTGTTTTCAAGATTGATGGTTTTCTTGGCTTGTGACAAGATGTCGCAGGAAGTTTTTGCAGCCATTAGAGAGCTGATTTTGTTGACGCCAAAGAGTTAGAAGAGGGACTTGATTCTCAGTGGGAAGGTTGGTAGTCTTCCAAGCACAGAGAGAGCAGTGGGTCAGCAGCAGCCAGAGAGCAGTGGTTGAGGGACATAGCCAGTTGCAATGCACAACATGTCAAAGTATTCAGGTGATTGTTGAAAAGATTTTGATATAACTTGAAAGCAGACAGATAAGCTTTTGTGGGTCCAAAAGCCTTTCAATGGGAAGGTGTGATCAAAATTTGGACCAGGGGGCAAAATTTTGCTCAATTTTCAAAGTGTTCAGAATGTGATGAAAATGGTGCCATTGCGTCCGCCTCGTCTTCTTGATTCTGGCGGTATATTTACTTTCTCAAACGGAGTCTGTATGGAGAAGATATCGCGATCTGTTCGCCGAGCCAAATAGGCAAAAAATTTGATGCTGACTGTACCTGTCCGTACAGTCCTTACAGGACATGTGGCAGGTCCGTACAGGACACGTGGCAGGTCCATACAGGACACGTGGTAGCTCCAGGTAATGACACGTGGCATGCAGTTTTGGACTTTTTGGCACATAGTTGGGCCAATTCGAAGGTGACACGTGTCACCACTGGAAGGGTGACACGTGGCACAGGATGACGTCAGCATCCTACGTGTTGGATGACGTCAGCATCATGTGTGGGATGATGTGGCACATGTTTAATGGTTGGTTGCTGGCGAATTGGATTGCGACACGTGTCATATTTTGGGAAAATGGTATGAGGACACGTGGCCCAATCGGAGGGCGCCACGTGTCACTCATTATTTGGTTTATATATGGTTGTATAAAATTTATATGGGAGTCTGTGGGGTTTGACCCCTAAACCTCCCACCATGCATACGACTTCGCATGACCGCCCGGCCAATGGGCCACACCTTATTGCTTGTTATGTACATGCATTTAAAATTATTTATGTTAGCCTTCTTGTATAGTGGGCGGGGGGTAGGGCTGGGGCTTAGCCCCGGCCCGTGGTCGTTTGAACTATATACATGACCGTGTTCTATACGTTATAACTGACCATTTGCACGCAGGTTTATACCATGTAGCCTGTGGTTTTTGTTATACATATGACCAGATATTATAACCGGAGAGCTCGGGATTTGTGGTGATGGTTAAGGCCACGATTTTTATTGTAATGTGCCATGTGACCAATGCCCTTTGTAATTATGCGCACGGGTATAGTTTAACATAATATGACATAGTGTTGTAACCGTTGGGCGCGGTTATGTGGTTGCGCCCGTTACAACGGTGTTAACCACCTTTTGATTAGCGCGAGGTCATATTGTAACTGTCCATGTGCCCGAGAGATAGGTGGTTAGGGGCTGGAGGCGTCCTAACCGTTTGGATCATTTTTCAGAACCGCTCGGTGCCAGGTTATAACGCATGTTTTTGAGCGTGTTCTTGGTTCATGCACACAGAGGTGTGTTTTGTAGAGCTAGTTCCAGCAAAGTTGAAGGAGGAAAATGGAGGAGGCCTAACTTCTTCATCGTTTGGCCGATTGAGGTGCCGTAAAAGCCCAGCTAGGGGTTTTTGGACGTGATGGATCCATTGGTGCTGTTTTCAAGGCCATTTGAAGACTTATTCTACAAGTGTTTCACCATTGAAGTTTCAGGAAGCTCTAGGGAGCTTGAAGCCCTCTTTGATGGAGGACATGGTTTGGTGAGCCTATGTTTTTTTTCTGTGATTGAATAATCATTTTTGGATAATTGATATGATTTGAACACATTGGAATGGGTTTCAGAGGCTGTTTAGGACTTTTACAGGTGTTTTTTCCAAAGAGAAGCTCAGGGAAGCTTATGGCCACATGTAGAAGAGGTCATGCCCGGATGAGCCATGATCCGTTTTCAGAGTTCTATTAGTCATTTTTGGGGTTTTTATGTGTTCTGATCTCAATGGTACAGTCTGTTTTTCCATTGGATTTGAGTAGAAGCTTGTAAAATAACATTTGACTAATTAATCCCAGAGAGCCAAGTCCATTATGGAGGCTCAAGGAGATGTAGCCCGGAGGGGGGTGAACTCCTTTATCATGTTGTGATTGTTGTGAGTTTGATGGTTTATTTGCTGCAAGTATTGTCGCTGTGTATTTATTTGAAGTACATATTTAACCATTTACAAGAACATTTCCTCATACATAAACATTTAAAGGAAGATACATGAACTTAACACATAAGTTTATTTTGCATATTTACACACATGAAGCAAGGTCCTGTAAAGTTTATTTTAATGAAGTAGGGGTGCTTGCATAGCATAACAAGTCAGCCTTCTATTTTCAGATCAACTTACTATTTGAAGTTAGATTAAAACCTCATCTACCTGTGCATACTAGCCCAGTTTTCTGAGTTAAAGCGATATCATCCTGAGTTTGCATCCATTAGACCCCCCTTTAAATTATTGATTGTGACATAAAAAAATGATGGGTACTAGGATTACCTCTGCTGCAATCCGGAGGTGAATTCTAGTGCTAAAATTTCTAGCACTGTTGTTGGGGATGAATTGAAGATTTTCCCTAGGATTGTCAACACTTGCTCAGAAAATCAGAAAGCTGAGTTGTCTGATAAAAGTTCTCAAGACAACCCTCCATTGGCAGAATGTTCTTGGTACAAAGACAATATATTTTTTTTGCAAGAGTTAAGGTGCCATGATGGAATGGGGAAGAACAAGGCTAGAGCCTTAAATCTCAAAGCAATTAGATATTGCCTTATTGATCAGGTTTTGTACTAGAAAGACCCTCTAGGTGTGCTTCTGAGATGTTTAGACCCATAAGAAGCCCAAAAAAATATGTTTGATTTTCATGACAGCCTATGTGGGGGTCATCATTTTTGGAGGACCATAGCATATAAGATTGTCAGGGACAGATATTTTTGGCCTACTTTATTCACTGATGTGTGTGCGAAAATCAGGGCTTGTGTTAAATGTAAAAAATTCAATGGGAAGCAACAACTCAAGTCTTTGCCATTGAAGCTTGGGGTAGCTTCAGGACTCTTTCAGCAGTGGGGGTTGGAATTCATTGGGGAAATTCATACTGCTTCAAGCAGTCAACATGGGTGGATCTTGACTACAAAAGATTACTTCACCAAATGTATAGAAGCTATCCCCACAAGGAGTGATTATCACAAAGTAATCATTGGTTTTATTGAAGAAATTATAGCCAAGTTTGGTTTCCCAAAAAGGATCATCACTAATAATGCCACATCATTCAAGGCTGAACCATTGATCAAATTTTGTGAGCAGTTTGAAATTTCATTGATCCACTCCACCCCCTACTATCCCCAAGGAAATGGACTATCAGATTCCTCTAACAATATCCTTATAAAGATTATCAAAACACTATTAGAGGACAACAAGAAAGCATGGGATTCAAAGCTCAAATTTCCTTTGTGGGCTGACAGAGTGAAAATAAAGAGATCTCTTGGTGTCTCTCCTTTCTAGCTCATGTATGGAGTTGAAACCATATTTCCTTCTTAGCTCGCCTTGCCAGTGGAAAAAATCTTCCAAAAATGCCAAGGAGAGCCTAAGGATATGATCAAAAGAATAGAACAACTAGTAGAAGTGCAACACACTAGAGAGCGGATGCTGGACAAAGCACATGAACATCAACATAAGATCAAACGGGCCTTTGACAGGAAGAACAGTAAAGAGGATTTCCATCTGGGAAATCTAATAGTCAAATGGGATGCAACCAAACACGATAGGGGAAAGCATGGTAAATTCGAAACCCTCTGAATTGGACCCTTCAAACTTTCTGAGGTATTTCCAAATAACACTTACAGGTTCCAAAATTTAGAGGGTGATGAATTTTTTGGTGGCCCTATTAATGGGCATTTTCTGAAAAAGTTCTTTGTTTGAGCCATGAGTGGCTCCTTCATGCCATTGTAAATATCATTTTATTTTTCTTTCAATGGTTGACCCCACAACCCAACAATAAGGTGAATGAAGCTGCGAGTTCTTTGCATCTCACAGGGAGCATGCCATCACATATGTTTGTATGAAGGGGGTTTTTCCAAAAAATAGCCCCATGGCGAAAAAATGACAAATAGGGCACTAAAACCCCACTTTTATAGTTTATCCTAGGTTTTGTGCCTGGGCATGTTGTTCTAAGGGGCGCGTAGATCTGGGTGGCTGAGATCTATGTGCTCATATCTATGGTGTAGGATCCATATCGACCCCCCTGACATTCTACCTTTAATGAGGGTGGGGGTCTGAGTTGGTGGTTTTTTAGTGCGCCCCCACCACTATCGTGGCATCTTCTCATTAACTTGAACCCCCCCACTAAATACCTCCCTATCACCGCCTGCCATGTCTATCCTACTCCAGCTTCATGTCACATCTTCTTTCCACCTCCTCCTCTCGCTTCATGATACCTGTCCCCATGTCACTTCCTCCCGCGTCACTGTTTTCCCCATTGCGCCCACCACCGCATCCTCTTCTTGGTCTCCTCCTCACCTTCATGTGCCATGCCACCTCCACCATCATCTCCATGTTTCCCCTCTTGACCAATCACAGTGACAGGTTCCGCATTTGACTTCTTCCCATTCCAATCCTGATGAAGAAGTTAATGAAAATGAGGAAGGTGGGTGAGACATCCTCTCCCATGATCACGTCTCAGACATTTTGGAGACAATTCTGAGTATATGTATGGATTTTTTCCATTTTGTTTAGTGTCAATGGTAGAGCTTAGCTCCCGATTTGTAAAGTTTTAATGAAGCCTCTGGTTCTCTGGCTATGTGTTGCCATTTTAGACTTCTTGTTTAATGAAATTCAACTTTCGTTTCACCTCTATTGCTTCTAATACTGAAGGCTCGGGCATGGAGGATCCAGTCGAGTTGTTGTAACCATATTGTGATGTATGTTTGATTGCAGTATTGTTGTAGTGTCTTTAGTCTCTTGAATTTTTGGATTCAAGAGAATCTTACATTTGAATCTTTTCCTCCTTAGGCTGCTAGAAGATTGGATGTCCATAGCATACCTCTACATTTTCTCCTCAAGTTTTTCCTCCTTCTCACCCTTACTTCAACTTACTATCTAAAGTTAGATCAAGACCTCATCTTCCTATGCATAAAAACCCAGTTTTCTGAGTTAAAGAGATATCATCCTGAGTTTGCATCCATTAGACCCCCCTTTAAATTATTCATTGTGACATAAAAAAATGATGGGTACTGGGCTTACCTGTGCCACAATCCAGAGGTGACTTCTAGTGCTAACATAATGCATTGATAATGAAGGTGTTTTAGAAAATGAAACACTATGACAATTTTTTAAATATTTGTCCATGTGCCACTCTATTAACATCACTGGTGTGTTTTGTTGAAATGAGGGCACTGGAGTTTCATTTTTCTAATTCTTGCTTCTTTTTTACTGACGTCCTTGTCCTAGAACACACTGATAACAGAGCATCTCATAAGAAAAATTGGTGTGGTAAAGTATTATACATTTAGTTTGGTACCTTGCAATACACAATATCGATGCATTATTGTGGATTTGACACCCATTAGGTCAAAATTTTGATATGAAAAACTGAGTGGTTTGAATGGTTAATTGAATGCACCAGTGCTCCATTTGTTTTAGAGCATGACTATTTTGATAACTAGTGCATTATTATTTTATAACACACTGTTTATGGAGTGTTTCAGAAGATGCATTGTTATGGTAACTTTTTGACATTTTAACGGTATCATTCTATGAATGAAATTGGTGATTTTTTTCATCATATACACACTAGGAGTCAGGATTCCCGTAAATTCATAGGATGCACCAGTTTCCTAGAAGATTTGAATCATTTAAACACATTGTGTGGAAAAAAAATCCTAAAAAATACTTAATTTCAAGAAACTTTCATAATTTAATGCAATAAAAATGAAAATAACAAGGTAATAAACAATTTTCCTAGTGTATTCTCTCCCAATGATGCATGGTTTCATCATAGAGAAGAAATGAAAAATTGTTGTGTTTTTCTAAAATTTGGAAATGTGTGTTGATGATTGCAACTATGCGAGACATTTTCCAACTTACAAACCTGTGAGATGTGGATCATTGCAGCTATGTGAGTCTTTCTCCAGTTTAAAAAGCTGAGTGAAATACCATAATAAGGGTACATAGTTCCTACCTGAGACATAGATGGAACGTATAGATGACCTCCTCCATTTAGAGAGTTGAGAAGAACTCCAGATGATTATCCAGTGG
Source organism: Picea mariana (assembly GCA_032191745.1). Lineage (NCBI taxonomy): Eukaryota > Viridiplantae > Streptophyta > Pinopsida > Pinales > Pinaceae > Picea > Picea mariana. The sequence goes on from JASDQU010736186.1 coordinate 437,147, forward strand.
GAAAGGAGGTATGTTGAGTTAGACGTGCCTGTGGCTGTGCACAAGGTGAACACATGAAATCCCAAAGTGTTGGGTGCATCATCATGTGAACATAAATGAATATGATGTATTAGCCTCCTCTGAGCAATATATTTGATGAGAAACTTCATATGATTCTTCTGTGTGAGGCAATGAGAAAGAAGATCTGTAGAGTGGATGTGCATGTGGATGAGTACAGGTGAATGTGTGAAGAACTGGTTCTTCTGTGTAATGCAGTGAACCAGAGATATGGACATCCCTATGGATGTGCCCCTAGTGAATGAGCACTAGTGGGTGTATCATATCCTTTACTATATTGATCAAGAGTCATACCTTCCTGTAACCCTAATTGTAATGTAAAGGGTACAGGTCAGCCCCACCTTAATGTGATTAGTAATAAATGTAGAAGATAATTAATCTTGTTAATATTAATTATATTATAAGATAGTGAGGTTGGCCCTATTATGGCAATAGACACTTCTGTTAACAAGTCCAATTTAGTATAAGTAAAGGTAGATTCCCCATTGTGAAATCATATCCTTCATGTGAGTTTGGAAATTTCATCAAGTACACTTCTTTGGGAAAAGTGTGTACCTCTCTTGGGCACTAGATTTATAGGGTTTGAGAACCCTCTTTTGTGGTAATTCTTATTGGCAGTGAAGGTATTTCTCTTGAACAATATAGAAAATGATTTGGCTGGGTTTTCTTTTCTTGTTGAGAAGGGTTTCCCAAGATATTTCTTGTGTTCTTATGCATGGTGTTTCTTCTTGTGATATTGGTTGCTACAACATTCTTGTTTATGGTTAAGACAAATGAAAATTGAAATGAAATAGATCCTTAACCTAGCTTATTGAAAAATAAACATCGTATTAGAGAATAGTTCTTGAAGATCCCATTGCACAAGCACTTTCCAGCCATTCTCTTTCACCTCTGAAGAAACCGTACGACCCTCCTAGGGTTCCCAAAAATTCGTATGACCTGCCCTTCTGAGAGTTTTTAGCACTCAAAACTTGGAAGTTGGGGATTAAAAGAACATAGGAGTGTATGACATCCTTCAACACACCTCCAACAAATCTCAGATTTCATTTCCGGGCATTTTGATTTTTTGGCTCTAAGGGTTTCTAGGGTTTTGCCAAATTCTGCAGAAAAATTCAGAATTGTATTTCTGCAAAATTATTGAAGAAGCTCTTTAGCTCACCAGGGATATCATATCTATCAATTCTTATTGTTGGCAGTCATAAGCCCAAAAAAACCTAAAAGTGCTAGCCTAGCCTAGTCGTTAGGTTTTCTAGCCTAGTTGACAAGGGTTTGTGAAGAATCCAAAATTATGATGAACATACCTATGATGGAAGATAATCTTGATGGATCAAGCAACTTCAAGTTCCTGGAAGACAAGACTTTAGAGGAAGACTTATTATGGGTGATACAAAAAGGTGACACTATGATTACCCTCTTCATGAATATGTCAAGAGAACGGAGATTAGTTAGGTGCCATTGGAGAAATCATATCAGCACCCTCAGGTATGCACTTGTATATATATTATTTGTATAATTTTCATGGGAGAAATTGTAGGAGGAAGGAACCTTCTCGCTGAATTCATGGATCCAAAGGGATCTCAGTGCATTCCTGAGAACAACACACTAGAAGTGAAGACCCCAGGTTTGATTGTTGAAATTGTCATTCCTTTAACCTATATTTCTGAAATACACTACATTATCAGTAGGTGTTGTAGTTGTGACAACAATCCTTAAAAATGTTTTGATTCTAGAGATGTACTCATTATCCTCCTTTAGGAGATATTCTTGTTTTGGTTCCTCTTGTTTTATTGTTCCAGACAGGTTAACAAAAAAGGAATATCTTTATCCTTTAGAGGGAGTCAAAACTATTTGAGACAGAGGAAGAATAGAACCATCATTGAGGAAATCAATGCAATAATGCATGATCATAATATTTCTATGATTATATGGGCAGAAGCATTCAAGACACAGTATATGTTTAGAACAAGAGCCTTCACTAGACTTTGAATAACATAAATCTCGAAGAAGTATTCATTGGAGTGAAGCCTGAGATTGAACACTTCAGAATATTTGGGTGCCCATTGTACTTTCTATTAAATTATGAGCTTGATTGATTATGTAGATTAATTATTTTATTTTCTTGATATACAACAATGATATGCTACTTTGGTATGATGACTCTTTATCACTAATATGTTCTTCTATTGCTTCTCTCTTAACCTGCATCTCAAAACTGTGTTGAAGAGAGGGGTCGACCTCTGCTTATATAGGCTGAAGAGGAGAAGAGGAGAGGCCCCAAATAGTAACTTTTTTGCATTCTTTAATCATAACTCAGCTTCATACTTTAGTTCAAACTAGACTTGAGACTGGTATACTCTAGTTCAAAAATAGAACTAGATTTGAGACTTCAATTAAAACTCAACATTACACTTTAGTTTGAAAATATAACTAGACTTAAGACTTTAGTTACAACTCAACATTACACTTTAGTTCGAAAATAGAACTAGACTTAAGACTTCAGTTGCAACTCAACATTACACTTTAGTTCTAAAATAGAACTAGACTTAAGACTTCTATTACAACTCAACATTACACTTTAGTTCTAAAATAGAAATAGACTTAAGACTTCAGTTACAACTCAACATTACACTTTAGATCTAAAATAGAATTAGACTTGAGACTTCAGTTACAATTTGACTCTTTACAAGGCAATTCAAAATTCTTTTCATGGTGGATAATGTTACACGTGCCAACGCACTAGATCAATACATTTATATCATTTGCAATATTAGGAATATCATTTGTTTCTAGATCATAGGAATTTTATATTCAACCTAACTTTTGTTAGGTGCCTTGACTTTTTCTCATGGCTGACAAGGCTTGACTAGGCTCATAGAGGTTGTACATTCCCCCTGAATTTTTCACTAGTTTTTCTATGCTCACAGAGGTTGTATGTTACCCCTGAATTTTTCACTAGACTTTCTATGCTCACAGAGGTTGTACGTTCCCCCTGACTTTTACTTTAGACTCACATAGCATCCCATTCATCCTGACTTTTGGTTTGACTCACAGAGGTTGTACATTCCCCTTGGATTTTGTCAATACCTCACAAGACTGGTTGATTCTCCAAATCTCCCTGGCTAGCCTTAGGGTGGCCCATATGGCCCCTCATTAGAGAATGACTGTTGATGCTACCAAATTTAACACTCCCTCTTAGTGAGGGAGTCATTCTAAGCCACACCAAGGTTGTCTCTCAGCTGCACAATCTGTCTCGAGGTCAGAGGCTTGGTCAGGATATCTTTTACCTACTTGCTAGTGGCTATGTACTATAACTTTACAGTTTTTCTCTGGACCAAGTCTCGGATGTAGTGGTACCTCATTTCAATATGTTTTGACCTGTTGTGAAATACTGGTTTATCTGTCAATTTTATTCAACTTTGATTATCATAGTGAACCACCGTCGTCTTGAGCTTGTCACCAAACAACCCAGAAACCAATTTTCTGAGCCATATTGCTTCCTTTATAGAATCATTTGTTTCAATGTACACAGCCTCTATGGTACTCTGTGCAATGGATCCCTGCTTCTAGCTTGACCAAGAGATCACATCGGATCCTAAAATGAGGTAGTATCTGAAAGTACTCTTTTGATCCACTGGGCTTCCTTCCCAATCAACATCTGCATACCCATGCATAAATAAACTACCACTGGATGTATATCTCAGAACATAAGTAATGGCCCCTCTGAGATATCTCAATATGTGCTTTACTACCACCCAGTGTCTCTGTCTCGGTTCAGTCATGAAATGACTCATTGCAATCACTGCATAGCATATATCTGGCCTAGTGTGGATCATGTACATCAATGATCCAATCAACTGCCTATACATGGTGGGATCCACCAAATCTGAACCTGTATCAAAATCATGCAGCTTCCTCAGTTTGGTAACCATCAGAGTAGACATGGATTTGCAATCCATCACACCAAACCTTTTTAGTACATCCACTGTGTATTTTCCTTGTGCCAAAAATATGTAAAATCCCTGACCATCCATGGTGGGCCATGCTACGCCAAAGAACTCTTATTGTTCTATCTGTGGAACATATTGTAACATTTCCCAGCATACAACTGAGCTATGCCACATAATTTTTCTAACTGCATGCAATTAAAAAGTATGCACACACAGAACTCTTGAAGAAGCATTATATATAAAACATATAAATATAAATACATCTATAAATACACAGATTCACATTGAAATTACCGTAAACATACACATGCAACATATACAATAAATACCCATAAAGATACAAACAATCATAACCATTCATAAGATAAACCCATAAAACTGAACACATAAATAACAATGCAACATGTAATTTTATCATACGAATGGAACTTATCTTGGTAATAATGTCACCAACTATGTGTAGACCTTCCACGAACCTCCTAGTCTTAGACCACATTGTTCATCACTCTCAACAGTGAGTCACCCCCGAGCTAGGACTAAACTCCACCTTGGTAAAGGGATTCCTAACCAGGATAAAGGATCATGGACAACATGAAAGACTCCATCATAGGTACCGACTCAAACTAACATCCTATGGTCCCTCATTCCCCACATGCCTGTCCCACCTAGGAAGTGTGCCCCTTCTCTGCTCAACAGTCCTTGGGCTTCCCCACTTCCTTTTCGGGCTTCAGCAACAGGCGGGACAGGAAGTCTCAAAGAACTGTAGATGCAGTTTAGCACCTTCATGAATCAATCCCCAACAATTCTCTCACCCAGAGAAGTTTTCACGAGCCTGACAACCCGCTTCTTCAGTCCATCTCCCAAGCTAACCAGATACACCAACACAAAAATGGCTATGGATCCAAGTTCAGGTATTGTCATCAAGATACAAAATATAGCTCAATGGTGTGTGAATACTCATGGATGATTGAATGGATAGTTGGAATGATGGTCCCCATGATAGATCAGATGATAAGAAATGAACTAAGTCCCAACAATATGCATTCATGTCCCCAACTTGACACTTGTCATGTTGGGAACTACTTTGGCCCACTTGTCCGCAACTTTATAACTTAGGATAAAATAATTATCCATACTTTATTTTTAATAAATATTAATATAATATTCCTTTTTGGCTTAAGCTCCCTAGCTTAACCCCTTTCCTTAACATAGCCCCTCCCTTTCTTAACTAGTGGATTTTAGTCCCCCATCTCTTTTATCATGGTCGGTCTGTGCGCAACGATGTATTTTATATTAATTATGGGACATATACAAAAATAGGTGCACTGGCCTTTAACATCTAGGCTCTCCAGCCTAATCAAAACATAAGCATCCTAGCTTATAATAATTGGCTCACTATCCTATAAAAAATATCATATACACAAAGGCTTGCTGGCCTCACAATCCCGCACACTTAAGATGTTGCGCGCGGTGTCCTCGAATGTTCAACTTCCTCATTTTACTAAGCAATACATGCGCGCACTATGCCATGAAATTTGCATACAAACATGATATAAAAAAAACTCACCAGCTTAAGTACATTTCCATCTAGATTAGAATTGGGCATTGCCTAGGGATATTACAAAATATCTCACCCTGTCTTTTCCATACTTCCAATCCTAGGAAGTAATGCATCAATCCTAAGTCTTTCATCTCGAATTCTGAGCTTAGATCCCTCTTACACTGAGCTATCAGCCCTTCATCTCCTATTACAAACAGATCATCAACATACAAGATTAGGATAACAGGTTGGTTACCTCTTACCTTGAAGTACAGATTTGCATCAGCATCACTTTTCTGAAATCCCAGGCTTTTAAGAAATCCCTCAATCCTATCATACCCAACTCTTGGAGCCTTCTTAATACCATACAAGGACTTCTTTAGCTTGCATACATGAGTGCCTTTGTTATGAAGTACAAAACCATATGGTTTTTCCACAAAGACCTCATGTTCAATCTTTCCATTCAAGAATCCTTTTTTTACATCCATCTGATGTAGCTTCCAACCAAGAACGGGAGCTAAAGCAATAATAGATCCAATGGAGGTATATCTGGCTACAGGAGAAAAAGTCTCTTTGTATTCGATTCCTTATTTCTAAGTGAAGCCTCTAGCTACAAATCTTTATTTGAAAATTTCCACACTTCCATCAGCTCCATGTTTGATCTTATAGATCCATTTGGAAGAAACCACTGATTTGTCTTTTGGCCTCGAGACAATGTCACAAACATTGTTCTTTATAATAGACATGTATTCCTCAAGCATGGAATCCTTCCATACTTGTGATTTATCTTCTTCTTCAAATGAAGAAGGTTCGACATCACTAATGTTGCTCATCAGTGAAACATAGCCTCCAAACCTATGATGCCTCTTCCTTTCCCTGAAAGTTCATTTGGGAGCAACTATCCTTTCTACTTCCTGCACTATTTATTTAATCCACTATGGCTTCCTTTTGGGTGGAGGTTATTCAAGAGTTATTTCTAACACTTCAAAAGGTTCTAGGGGCTCATTACGTGGACCTTCACATGGTTCCTCCCTCTGATCATCTGACTATTCATTTTCAGAAGAGGGTGAAGCTAGTTGAACTACTTTTGATTCCTGCTAAAGCTCTCTGGATTTCTTAAATGCAACTTCCTCATGGAAAGTCACATCTCTGTTTACCTCTATTTTCCTCTAACCTGGTACATAAATCCTGTAAGCCTTGGAGTTCTCAATTTACCCCAAAAAAATCCCTTTCTTTCCTGACAGTTCCATCTTTGTCCTCTTTTCCTTAGGGACATGAATATACACAGGACACCTAAATATCCTTATATGCCCTACTTCAGGTTTGATCCCTGAGAAGACCTTTTCAGGAATCTTTTCCTTCAATATAGCATGTGGACACCTGTTCTGAATACACACGGCAGTGGAGGTAGCTTCTTCCCATAAAACAATTTGGTAGATCTTGGTCAAACATCATTGCTTTTGTTGACTCACAAATTGTCCTGTTTTTCCTCTCAACAACTCCATTTTGATGAGGGTTATATGGCATGATCAACTTTCTCTTGATTCCTTCCAACTTGCAGAAATCCTCAAACTGGAGAGATTCAAACTCTCATACATTGTATGTTCTAAGGATTTTGATGTGTTTTTGTGTCTACTTTTCAATAAAGGATTTATACTCTTTGAATTTATCAAATGTGTCACTTTTATCTTTAAGGAAATATATCCAACATTTTCTTAAGTAATTATCAATAAAAATGACATAATACAAACAACCACTGAGTGAAGGGAGATTACATGGGACCACATAAATCAGAATGAACTAGATCTAAGATACCATGAGATATGTTGTCACTACTAGGAAATGATTTCTTTATATTTTTACTTAGCATGCATCCCTTAAAAATTTCATTTTAACTAAGAGAAATAGAGGGTATGCCAAATACCATTTTCTATAGATCTGGTAGAGCTTTGTAATGAATATGTCCAAGTATTTTGTGCCACAACTCACTAGAGCTAGTCACATCATGAGCCAATGCCTGAACTGACTGTCTTGACATGACGTAAAGCCTTCTTGTCCTTGAATATCGCCCAATATCTCTTATTCTCAAGAGTTGAAACTGATAGTAGATTCTTCTCGAGCCATGAAACATATAATACTTTATCGATATGAAGTCTAGCCCTAGATTCCAATCTAAAGGAGATAGAGCTTACTCCCTCTATCTTGTAACATTTTTCATCCCCAAGCTCAACCTGCTCTGCAAAATATTTTGTCTTGAAATCTAAGAGGATCTCCTTGTACCCTATGATGTGCTTTGATGCACCACTATCTACTAACCAAGTTTTTGGACTCGTGAAAACTGAACTGGATAAGGAAGAAACCAAGTAATATTATTTTCTATTTTCTTTCGCAATAGAAGGACTTTTCTAATTTCTTTTGGATTCATCATCCTCAGCAGTTGAGGCATGATGTTTCCCTTTCCTTGGATATTTCTTTATAAACCAATAATCTTTAGAAAAATGACCCAACTTATTACAACTACAACATTTAAACTTAGATGTATCAATATTTTTTCCTTTGAATGTACCTTTGATGTTTGTCTTCCTCTGAGAGCCTTTCTGGAAAGTGCCTTTCTTCTTTCCCTTGAATCTTGATGCTAAAGTTGAGTGATATTCTTTCGTTGGCTCGCTCCTGGTAGCTGTGTGACTCTCCTCCTGGAGGAAATCATGCCATAACCTCTCAAACATGGGTTGAATCTCTCTCCCACTTACACTCGATAAAAAATGGCCTGCACTAAATCATCATCGTCCACTATCACCCCTATGACCAAAAGATGATCTATGATCTAGTCTATCCTGGAACAGAAAGATGCTACTGATTCATCTTTCTCCATCTTCAAATACTTAATCTTGTGCTTAAGTGTCCTCTTCTGACTTGGATCCTGTTTCTCATACAGATTCACCAAGGTATCCATACAATCCTTGGCATTGATTAACAAAGTCATTGCAAGAATTATACTATCTTTGACTGAGTCAAAGATGATTCTCTTGGCCTTTGCTTGAATCTTCCTGAAGGTCATTCTTCCTACATTATTCATGAATTACTCCACCATTGTGGTCACATACTTCTCAATATCATGCTCCTGCAAGATATTTGTTATCCGGAGCTTCCACACATTGAAGTTGGTAGCTCCTTCGAGCCTATCCTCGACCCTGACTGAAATGGAGGATGCCATGGACTTCACAGTGGAAACTTAGTAAAGCTAGCTTGGATATGTGTGTACCTTTTGTTGCACTTTAAAATGTTTAACACACCCTATGCTCTGATACCATGTTAAATTATGAACTTGATTTCTTATGCAGATTAATTCTTTTATTTTCTTCAACACTTTGATTCCATCTTAATACACTTCAAAAATACCAAATCATAATAGAATAGAAATAACTATGTAGATGAGTAAGCATGCACATCAACAACACACATACCCTAGGGAAACCCTATACAAGGAGAAAAAACCCAACAAACGATATTCCTTTATTGCAATAATAATGTAATATCACTTACAAATATCCACCATGAATGTTCTGCTCTTAAAGAGCTTGCCAAGATGACTGTAACTTGACAAAGACCTAAAATACCTTGCTGAAATACACCTCATCCTCTATTATTGATATACATCACTAATATGTTGCTTTGGTATGCTGACTCTTTATCACTGATATCTTCCTCTATTTCTTCTCCCTTAACCTGCATCTCAAAACTGTGTTGAAGAGAGGGGTCGACTTCTTCTTATATAGGCTGAAGAGGAGAAGATGACTTGAAATAGTAACTTGTTTTCATGCTTGAATCATAACTCAACTTCGTAATTTAGTTCTAACTAGACTTGAGACTGGTATACTGTAGTTCAAAAATAGAACTAGTCTTGAGACTTTAGTTACAACTCAACATTACACTTTAGTTCAGAAATAGAACAAGACTTAAGACTTTAGTTACAAATCAACATTACACTTTAGTTCAAAAATAGAACTAGACTTAAGACTTCAGTTGCAACTCAACATTACACTTTAGTTCAAAAATAGAACTAGACTTAAGACTTGAGTTACAACTCAACATTACACTTTAGTTCTAAAATAGAACTAGACTTAAGACTTCAGTTACAACTCAACATTACACTTTAGTTCTAAAATAAAACTAGAATTGAGACTTTAGTTACAACTCGACTCTTTACAAGGAAATTCGAAATTCTCTTCATGGTGGATAATGTTACATGTGCCAATGCACTAGATCAATACATTTATATCATTTTCAATATTAGGAATATCGTTTGTTTCTAGATCATAGGAATTTTATATTCAACCTAAATTTTGCTAGGTGCCTTGAGTTTTTCTCATGGGTCACAAGGCTTGACTAGGTTCACAGAGGTTGTACGTTCCCCCTGACTTTTGCACTAGTCTGTCTATGTTCACAGAGGTAGTACATTCCCCCTAAATTTTTCACTACATTGTCTATGCTCACAGAGGTTGCACATTCCCCATAACTTTTGCATTAGACTCACATAGCATCTCGTTCATCCTGACTTTTGGTTTGACTCACAGAGGTTGTACATTCCCCCTGGCTTTTGTAAATACCTCACAAGACTGGTTGATTCTCTAAATCTCCCTGGCTAGCCTCAGGGTGGCCCACAAGGCATCTCATTGGAGAATGACTGTCGATGCTGCCAAATTGATCCGGCAGGATCTTTTATGATTATGGTTGAGTTTTTAAAACTTGCATGAAAAATTTAACCATTGAGAATTTAATGAAAGAATGAGGAAAAGAAGAGAGTTATATCAGTCAAATACACATATGCAGATCTGAAAACAATAATGAACAACAAACCATGAGAACGCAGGTTGATAACGGAGTTCGGCACAATGTTTGCCTACGTCTCCGGGCCTTTTTCCTGTGGGGGAGGCTTCTTTATTTCTGCTCAAGTGCTCAAAATTACATCTCAGCAATGCCCAAAGGCTACAAGACTGATCTGGTCTTGTTGACACAGATCTCAAGAACCCAATGCAAGAAA
>JASDQU010736186.1:455403-468468 GCA_032191745.1 Picea mariana
TATATATATTATTTTTTTATGTTATATATATATATATATATATAACATTATGTTATATCAAATTTTATATGTTATATAATTTATGTTATATTATATTTTATATTTTATATATTTTATGTTATATTATATTTTATATAATTATTTATTATTTAAATGTTGTATTTTTTTTTATGTTACATATTAATGTTTTTTTTGTAAGTAAGAAGTTTTATATAGAAAGGCCTTCAAAAACCAAGTTAGAGGTACAAAATACAGAAATTAGCCGTATTGTAGTTACTGGACTGCCCCAATAGAGGGGAAACCAGTCCAGCCAGTCAGGCGATTCAAGCATAGGTAGTTTAACCGTCTGATGTATCAACCTCAAACTAACTGAACAACAGCTAAACAAAGAAAAACTAGTGGAACTTGAAGGACCCCTAGAGACTTAAACATTTGGCAAATAACCTGGCTAGGTGGCATGAACAGCCTCGGACCAAGGTTCCTCTTCGACGAGTGTCACTGGGCCTGCCCACTACATTCCATCGTCCACGTTGCTCTCATCTCTGTCGGCAACTGGCGAGGTGTCCTGCAGTGCTTGCTGTCTTGTGGCTCCTCCACGCTCACGTCCTCATGCTTGGCTTGCTCCATCGCATTCCCTGCGGAGCTCCGCGTCTGGGCGTTTCCCTCGCTGGTCTCTGCATGGGGCTCCGCTGCTGAATCCACACCTGTCGGGTCCAGGGGAAAATCCTCTTGGAGGGAGGAAAGGATTTGAAGGAGGGCTGCAATTTTTCCATCCGTGGTCTGCAGACGAAAATGGAGGTCCTCCACCCCCTGACAGAGTTCGAAGACTAGACCAAAGATAATGGTGAGACTTTCTCTTAACTGCGTATCAAGGAATGAGTCCGAAGACTGGTTCTCGTTGTTTCTAGGTCGACGAAAAGGAGGTGGCGCCCCCATGGGCTTCCTTGAGGAGCCAACTGCTGGTGCGTGAGAAGACTCGACGATTCTGAGGATTGGGGGGACCAGAAGGTGTCGCGAGGAGGAACACGACGGTCTGGAAGTGATGGTTAAGCCATCAAATTGGGAAACAGACAGTGTGGGGGAGGCAGGAAGAGCTGGCTTGGGTTGGAGGGGCTGAGAGGAGCAAGTGGGGGGCAACTCAGGGGGCGAGACAGAAGGTCGGCGAAGTTTCCATGGAGAGCCTCTGCGCGGCCGCCCCCTTTGACACAGCATCAGATTCGTCGAATGAATGCAGAGGTAGAGTGCCTGGAGATATGCCGGAGCCACAATCAACATGAAGGTCCAGTTTGAATCAGGCCAAGGAAGTGGAGGGGAGAGCCAGTCGGGTCGCAAGCGGAGGTGAGAGGCGAACACAAATAGTCGGGCCATGGAATAGTTCATAACAGAGACGTATGCAACAGAGTTAAAGCCTCTGCAACGTCGTAATGGCATATTAATGCAGGATCGGGGTGCCGGGCGAAGGCACGAGCTCGTCACATGGATCCTTGCCTCGTTGGTCGGTCCGTTCCTCCTCCTCACGCCAGGTGGTCCGCACTAGCACCCCATCCGGGGGTGTTACATATTAATGTTATATGTTATGTTATATCAAATTTTATATGTTATATATTTTGTTATGTTATGTTTTATATGTTATTTTGTTATGTTTTATATGTTATTTTGTTTGTATGTTAAACGTTTTATGTTATTTTATATTTTATGTTTTATATGATTATGTTATTTTTTTATGTTTTATATGTAATTTTTTTACGTTAAAATTTATGTTATATTATATTTTATATGATTATGTTATTATTTAAATGTTATATTTTTTTTATGTTTCATATTAATTATTAATATTTTTAATATTATATGTTATTAATGTTTTTTATGTTATGTTTTTTATTGTTATTTTTAAATGTTTTTTTTTTTTTAAATAAAAAAGGTTGGATCCTGTTATATTATCAAAAAGATCATACAGTTGTTGTTGGTGATGCCAGCTGTCCCGCCTTAGCAGGAAATCGGGACAGCTGGATCCCCTGTGCCAAGTGTGTCTTTGTTACCAAAAATATACATGCGACTACCCTGCCTGAAGGAAACCAGGGCTATTATACTAAAATGTTTCAGGAATTGTGCCATAACTAGAAGTGAAAAAACTGAACAGCTACCTAAACTTAAAACAACAAAGATTCTTCTGACCGGAAGCTGCAGTGAAACTAGTTGCCCGTGCGCTGTCGCTCGTCCCTCTTCTGTCGCCGCCCTGCTGGTAGCGAGTACATCTGCGCGCACGTCGGACACTGTCGTGGTGGGAGATTCTTGGAGTGGGCCGCGAATAGCATATCCAGCCTTTGGTCCATCCTGGCCAGGCGGAAGACTTGGTCGTCCATGAGGCTCCTGAGTTCGAAGATGAGGGGAAGGTGCGATATATCGGAGAAGGATGGCTGCTCCATCCCACTGCTGTCGTCGGGTGCTTTTGCCTCTGATTCCCGCGATGCTTTGGTTGACATCTGTGGTGGCTTCTTCGTCCCTGTGGTGCTATCCCTCACTGCACTGGTCTCGTGCTCCTCCATCCCCATGGTTCCTTCAGGAGGGATTTCCTCCTCCACGATGCAGGGAGGGAAGAAGTCCTCCGAGCTTTCAGTGATGAGGCTCCGTAGTGTGTCCCCGGGCAGGAGCGTGCCTTCCTTTCCTAGTTCCCATGATGGCCGACTTTTCATTGCCTCTTCCAGACTGATTTCCTCAACGTACGCCATGGGAGGCGTCCGTTGCTGCTCCTTGCGTCGGGCGGAAGCTAAAGCGAGTGCGCGTTCGAATTTTCGATGGCGTTGTCGTCGAGACTCGGCCCTGTGCCAGGCGGACCCTCTGTGCGGTTTCCCTCTGAGTCGTGGCATTGTGGAGACGTTGGAAGGGGCCTCTCGTCTACCAAACTTCAGCAGGGCTGTGAATTGCAGCACAGGCGAAATGGACACTGCGAGGAGCCAATGCTCCTCTATCCAATTCAACTCGATGATAATACCCCAATCTACATGACCGCCCAAGCAATTAAGGCAGGGTGTTGAATGCGCTGTCGACTGGTACAGTTCTCTCATGCGAGAGGGCTCATCAAATGGAGGTGGTCGGTGCGAGCCCTTGCGCATTAATAGCTGAGGGGCGCTCACCGGTTGATGCCATAAAGGAGCGTCCTGGTGGCGGCCCACGTGTCCTTTGTTTCCCGCGTGTCACCCCATCCGGGGATTGTTATTTTTAAATGTTATAGCTTAGGTTTTTTTCAATTTTTTTTGTTTTTTAATTGATTTTTAATCTTCAAAAAAAAAACTTGTGTTTTATTAATAAAAAATTGGGTGTTTTTTAAATAAAAAAATTGTGTTTTTTATTTTAAAACTATGTATTTTCATAAAATAAGGTAATTTTTCATTTTTTAAAAGGGTTATATATATATATATATATATATATATTAAAAAAAGACATTTTTTCATTTTTTAAAAGGGGTTTTTTCATTAACAATTTTGTTTCTATATTTTTATAGAAAAATGTGTTTTTTTACTTTAAAGAAAAAAAGAAATATATATGTGGAGTATTTTTTTCAATTTTTTTTTAAATGTTAATTTAAAAAATAAAACAAAATTGATTAATAAATACAATGCCACTTTCGATTATAAGCTAATTTGAAGTTCTTTGTTCGAGACAATACCAGTGATCAGGACAACTGTTTCAATTAAGTCACATTTTTAACTCCAAAAATAAGAAGGGTGCTACTAGTAGCATCACTTTTCAATTTGAGAGTCAATTTTATGCAATGGTATTGTTGTCAAGAGAATGATTGAGGCAATTGTTTCAATTAATTCACAATTTTAACCACCCTGCAAAGTATGGGTGCTACCAGTAGTGTCATTTTTTGAAACATGGGTAAAACATGTGACCTCCAAAAAAAAAGAGAACTCTAGAGAGTTCTCGTTAAGTTGGTAACTTTGTTTCAAATGATGGTAATCGTCACTTGTGGTTACTTGACATTATGGTTAAGTACTCTCATTATCATAATACTAGGTTACGGTCTAATATCTGACCTAGTCAACATTATTTTATATTACTCATGGTGGCTAAGGTCAACCTAGGCATTTATGTGGGCCCATAACCCCCTTATAGGGAAAAGTTTTCCACCTCATAAATTGTGTATAAATACACACCTTATGACTATGTTGTATCATCATATTAGAATCAGTAATGATTTTAATTTTTTGCCTAAGGGCACCATATATTGTGTTATCTTGTTCATGGGTTCACTTCTCTTTATGTGATATGTATGTTCAAGGTTTACGTGGGATTAGAGTTCACCAAAGCATTTAGCGTAGATCCATTATCTCTTTATCGTCCCAACATGGTATCAAAGCAAGTGTTGACTCATCTTTCTCTATCAAGCATTGTTTTAGGATCGTTTTAGATATGATACTAGGGTTACTTTAGCACTCTTCTTGGGATAGAAACAAATTGGGCTTTTTATCCTCTCTTTCACCAACACCCTCCTCCTTTTAGAGTTTTTGGTCTTTACAATGGATTTAAGGGGATCTTTTGGAGGATGGTACCCTTTTTTAGGGAAACTCCTACTTTCTCCTTTGTTTGGCCAAATATTGTAATTTTTAGGGCTAGTTCAATTCTAAAACTAGGGTCTTCCAGCCATGTTTTAAGACAACGTTTTTTAAGGGTTTTTACCCTCTACACCACTAGTGCCCTCCTATTTTTGGTGTTTCTTTTTTTTCTAATGGACTTGAGGGATTTTTTTTGCATATCTGTACTCTTCTAAGGCAACACACCCTATCTTTATTTTTGTTTCCACTAAAAGTCACTAGTGTTTTTTGGAATAACATTGGTACTGTGTGGTTTTCCCCCAATTTCTAGGGTTTCTCCGAAGGTTTTCTCTATTGGCATTATCATTACAAAATCGTGAGTTCGTAATTCCTTCTTTAGGGCCTCTGAGGGGGCACTTCTTAGATTTAATATGGAGATTTCTTGGTGGCGCAATTTTATGGGTTATTTAGTTGATTGATAGAATCTTGACTAGTGGCATTTTCCCTAGGGGCTACAAAACTAGGGTTCTAGATTAGCTTGTATTGTAAGGCTTCAAACCCTTCTTGGCCCCTTCAACAGGGTTTCTCTAGGTCTCTGAGGAGAATTATTTTTTCTAGACTACATTGACTATTTATTTGACACACATATGGCAATGTACTTTGCAAATCACATCGAACTAAGTTTAGAAGATGGTTTTCTTGGTATTGAATCCACCTTATTTGGAGACATACTTTAGATTATATGGGTTGGTACCTTCCTATTTGATGATGTAGTTGGTTATGTGAGGCCTACTCCTCATCTTTTGGCAGTGGTTCATAGAGACTCTAACAAATTTATGGCCGTTTTTTTGTAAAGGAAGACCACTATTAGCTCCTTCGATGCAGTTTCCACTCACAGGTCTACAAGATCTGTCTCACTCTATTTTATTGATGACTCTATAAATGATTCTTAGCTTCTTTTAATGGATCAGCATGCTTGAGTGGATTTTTTTCTTCCACATTGTTATTTGTTCGTATTGGACATACTATATGAAGGATCATTCAATGTTTCACATAGATCTTGTCATTCCCCACTATGTCAATCTTGGTTTCTCTTGGAGGTACTTTTAGTGGTAGTTTTAGTCACATCAATAAATTATGCTCCTAGGTGTTCCTTAAGTGGACTAGCATACTTTAGTGGTTTTTTCTTTCACAATTAATACATAATCCCCCTTTACTAGGTTGTGGAACCATGTTGGTATTGCTACTACGGTGTTTTGGGGAGTTTGTATTTTCCAATGACCCACATTCAACATTTAGGGGTGAGGGCGCAATCTAAAGTTTTCTCTACTTGACCTCTTGTCCATCTTTAGGGAGGATGTTGTGCATAAGATAGACCCTATGATGAGATGGGTATTCATTAACCGTATCACTTCTTTTCAGTTACGATCAACCATATTTTCGAGATATTTATTCAAACACCAACTCTAACTTGTATTCCATCCACCTATATTATATATCTTTGACAAGACCACTATTATGAGGAGTTAGGTATTTATAAACCCACTCCCATTGTGTGTTTGAGCTCCCTTTTAAGCTACACTCTCTCAGGTGCATCTATTTTGGGTAATTACACACCCACACCACTATTGCATTCGAGTTCTCTCAGTTGTGTTTGAGCTCTCAAATTATATCCAAGATTTATTTTTAGTTGTGCTCTCTCAAGTTTATATGTGTTGGAGATTTACACACCCACTACCCAATTGTTTAGTTGTGCTCTCTCAAGTGTATCTATGTTGAGGATTTACACATCCACTCCCTAGTTGTTTTTTAGCATTTCTAGTTGTCTTCAAGCTCTTTCAAATATATGGAGTTGTCTTTCTACTCTTAATTTAGCTATAGTTGATCTTTTTTAGAGTTGGGTGCTTACATATCTTCTCTCTTATGGGATGTTCCTTCCAACACTTCTTCAGATGGACAAATCAGTGGCATCATTCTTCTAGTAGATATGTAGTATGGTGAGGATATGTCTTCCTGTTGAAGTTTGAGTAGCTTCGGAAGATATCCTTATTGTATTTGATGAAGACAAAACCCTAAAGAATATTATTATATTATATTTCTTAAATTGGCCCTATTGTGCCTTGACATGTAAAACAAAAAATAAAAAGGGTAAAGTAACAAGTCGGCCCAGACCTAATTTTAGGCTGGCCAAACCACTATTTATAAGGGAGGCCAGCGCCTCATTTGTACAAACACTCACCAGCTTTGCAGCCAAGAAGAAAAGTGTGCAATTTTTAGAGGGAGACACTACTGCAGCTAGGAGGTGACTTGGTGGAGGGTTTTGGTCTTTCTCTTGGATATATCTTGGTTAAGTGGTGCACTACTCTTCCCTAGACAAGGGTTAGAGGAGGATTTTCTTCTTTTTTAGTTCTCTCATGGAGAGAAACATTGTTCTTAGTTGGTGAATTTATATTGAGTAAGTTTGTTGGGTTTTTCTCGTTAGGGGGTTTTCCCAGGGTAAATCTTGTGCATGTTGTGTATTTTATTCTTTCAGTGATCCTTTATATGTAGTTATTGTGCTAATGGTTTAATAGTAAAAGAATGCTAAACTAGTTAACTACTTAAGTAGAAAAATCAGCATGGTTTCATAGTGAGGTTGAAAGAAGGCATCTTCACAGCATCGAAGAACTCACTAAAGAAGCTAAGAGCTTAGGAAGACTCTCATAACCCTAGCGCATCTCCTCATGTGCATAAACTCTCAGTTTGAAAAAAAAAAATCTAAACTGTAATTGTTGTTGCAGCTGTTGCAACTACCTACAACTACATAAACCCTAGGTGTGACGTTTTCCCTGTTTAAGGAGGACGTTGGAGAAAGTAACCACACCTAGGAACTCACCTAGGCAGGCTGAATCCATTCCCTAGATCAGAACTCAAGATTTCAAAAGTTGAAAAATTAGGGTTTCCTCATAAACCCTAGGTCTGGTTGCAGCTGCTGCAGATTTTGCGAAAGATTTCATCATTGACTCGGCAATCTCTCTGGTAAGGTCTAAGAACCTAATCTTGAAAATTTATTTGTTATTTTACTTGTTCCGGGCAGGATGACTACCAGTACCAAGCTTGACAAAAATATTGAAGGAGTTGATGACTTTCGAACATGGAAGTACAAAGTGATGCTCATTCGAGAAGAGAATGACCTTGCAAGTTTTTTTGAACAAGATATTGAAGAGCCAGAGGGAGATGAGGCCAAAGCTAACTATAAGAAGGATATGATCAAAGCAAAGAGGATCATTTCTGACTCCATCAAGAACCACTTGATTCCTCATGTTTCAGCATTAAAAACCTCAAAGCAAATGATGGATTCCTTATCCTGTCTATTTGAAGGCAAGAACATCAATCGAAAAATGACCTTAAGGACACAACTCAAGAATGTGAAGATGCAAAATTCAGAAACCATACAATCTTACTTCACAATAGTGTCCCAGATTAAAAAACAGCTTGAAGCTATTGGAGACTCAGTCGAAGAATTTGAGTTAACGATGACCACACTAAATGGTCTCCCAAATTATTAGGAATCCTTTATCCAAGGAATCTACTCTAGAAGAAAGTTAACTAAGTTCAGCAGATTGTGGGAAGATTGTACTCAAGAAGAAGCCAGATTAGAGGCAAGAAAGAAGAAGACAGAAATCCATGAAGATCAAGCACTAACAACTCACGCAAGAAAAGGAAAGAGCAAGAAAGAAGTTCACTCTCACAAAATATTTTAGAAGCCTCGTAAAGTAAAAGATTCTCATAAAGATCTCTCAAGTTTCAGATGCTTCATTTGCCAAAAGATGGGACATATTGCAAGAAATTGTCCCCAAGCAAAATACCAGAATAAAAACATGAATTTTAAAAGACATCATGCTTATTTCCCAAGAGAAGACGAACCTGATCGGAAAAGAACAAAAGAAGATGATTCATATGCACCAAATCTTATGTGATATAGTACTTGGTACTTCCAAAGCACTTGATCTATATCAAGTGATATTAATAGCAGTATTTCTTCACTAGACTTCAAGTAGTAAAAGAGATGGAGAATTTTTGTAAATTCTTATATCATGAGGGCCAAGTGCAAGTTGTGAAGAAGTGTCATTATTCATCCAGACATCATACAAATCAAGTAGTCTGACAAATGCATGCTCCAGGTATGCACCCTTCATATTTGATTTTAGTTTTAAGTTTGTTAACATTAGATTTTATGCATTTTTTATCTTAGCTTGTTGGATCATTATCTCTGGTACAGGAATCCAACAAGGTCTCATTTAAAATCAAGAAATAGTTGGTGTGCTCGAGGGTGGCATATGTGAATGCCTATGGTTGAGTGACAATGATGTGACATTGTCTATGGTAAAACGAGCAAATTAAAATAGAACTCACAATGTCCTGCAATTTCTCGATGAGAAGACATGGTCAATGGATAATGAGGCCACCTTGACAGGAAGCAGAATTTGTTTGAAGTCTGACTCAGTTTTTCATATTAAGACTTGGTAACCAAACACCAAGTACATCTTCCAGAGACTCTGAGAATGTTGCAGAATCAAAGGAATTCAAGGCTCAGAGGGAGCAGGTATGAAAGTCCATGTACTTGAGATTGAGTTACCTCCAGTGCCAGATGGTACAGATTGATCACTCTTTAGATCATCAGGAAATTTAGTAGAACCAGAAGGACCTACCCATAATCATTGAAGTAATCAGGGAGAGACCAGCATGGTCCCGTGACACTTTGCAAGATGCAAATCCTTATCGCATTGATGAGCCGTATCATGAGGAGTAGATGGCTCCACCATTCATGAGGCAGATGGCCCAACCAAGTATCATCTTAGAAGAAGATAGAGTTCAGAGAAATTCAACCCTCATGATCCAGGACCATTCATATAGATGTACAAAACTTGATTTGTGTCTAGAGGATTCTCCTAACAAGAGGGAGAAAACTATGATGAGACACTTGCTCCAGTAATAAGAAGAAATATATATAGAACAACCATGATCCATTAGAAGAAGTCGATGCAGTATGAGATTCAGAGGGACCAAATGAATCTATTATCATGATGGAGTAGAGGAGCTACTGTCAGAGTTCAGCAGCTACAGTGAGAATGGAGCAGACATTCTCAGTTTCATAAAAAGCAATTGCAAGTGTAGAGTCCCAGTTCCAGAAGGAACAATTGTAGAGAAAGTGGATGACTTACTCTCAGACAGTGAGACAGGTAGTGCTTTGCGAAAAGCAAATAGAGCCAACACATGATTGAGCATATTGAGTTGCAACTGAGCAAGTGTACCATTTTCGTACAATGTGATGTGAAAATTTGGTTCGAAGAACACAAGGATAGATATATGTTTTGCGGTGAAAGATGTTCACCTGATTATGGAAAAACATGTGATAAGGTACCTAAAGGGTACAATCAATTATGGACTCAAATATATCTCGGATCGTGAGACAAGATTGCAGGGCTACACAGATTCAGATTGGGCAGGTAGTGTCACAGACTGGAAAAGTACATCTGGATGTTGCTTTAGTATGGGATCAGTTGTGATCTCGTGACTCAGTGTGAAGTAGACCTGTATGGCACTCAGTTTCGCAGAGGCAGAGTATGTGGCAGCATGGTCAGTTTGTGGCGAAGTAGTGTGGCTTCGAAAGTTGATTGCAGAATTGTTTGATCTCGAGTTGAAGGAAACCTGTATCTTTTATGACAACCATAGTTGGATAAAGTTGTCAGTGAACCCAATGTGTCATGACAAGTCCAAGCATAACGAGATCAAGTACCATTATATTCATGAGATGATACAGAAGGAAGCAGTCATGCTCCAATATGTTCCTACTGACGAGCAGGTATCAGATGTGTTGACTAAGCCTTTGTCGAGAGTGAAAGTTTGAATACTTCAAAGACAAGCTTGGTGTGGTCCAGAAATATTTTTCCTCATGAGAGGAAGTGATGTGTTTCCCAGTAGAGGGAAGTGATGTGTTCCCTAATAACAGGAAGTGATGTGTTCATATGTGATCCCCAGTAGCAGGAAGTGATGTGTTCAGGTGTGTTCCCCAGTAGAGGGAAGTGATGAGATCCCCAGTAGAGGAAGCTACCCCAGCACAGGTTGGTACACCAACACAGGCTAGTATGCTACCCCAATGCAGGTTGGTACTCCAACTCAAGCTGGTACGCTACCCAAACGCAGGTTGGTACTCCAACGCAATTTGGTACGCTACCCCGGTGCAGGTTGGTACACTACCCTAGCACAAGTTGGTACTCCAACGCATGATAGTATGCTACCCCAGCGTAGGTGGTACTCCAACGCAGGCTAGTACGCTACCCCAGCGCATGTTGGTACTCCAACTGATCCGGCAGGATCTTTTATGATTATGGTTGAGTTTTAAACTTGCATGAATAATTTAACCACTTGATAATTTTAATGAAAGAATGAGGAAAAGAAGAGAATTATATCAATCAAATACACATATGCAGATCTGAAAACAATAAAGAACAGAAAACCATAAGAACGCAGGTTGATAACGGAGTTCGGCACAATGTTTGCCTACGTCTCCGGGCCTTTTTCCTGTGGGGGAGGCTTCTTTATTTCTGCTCAAGTGCTCAAAATTACATCTCAGCAATGCCCAAAGGCTACAAGACTGATCTGGTCTTGTTGACACAGATCTCAAGAACCCAATGCAAGAAACGGCACGCAAATCTGATGCTCCAAGCTCCCAGAAACGATCCGACAGCGTTTCCACCTCAAGGGCTACCCTGCAACAAACTGACTTTGGCTTGGCATTCCAACAGCATAACTCTACAAATCTGACTTTCCCTTGGCCTCAAACAGGCCTGGTTTATATAGGAATGGAGTTGGTTTCTCATCCCCAACTTCCTCCAAGAATCTGGCCTCCAAAAATGCCCAATATCCCCCAAAAATGGAGAAAATCAGCTAAAATTAGGCAATATTAATTAAAAAACCCACTTTATATAAAGTTTTGGGCTTAAGCCCCCTGAATCCGGGCGTGGCCCCCTTTGAAAGGTCGTATGGCTCGGCATGTGGCCAAGCACTAACGCGCTAGCCACCGAATCTCGCTCCAGCCCCGGTCATATAGGCACGTTGTTGAAACCGTGGCCTATCCGCTCCCGCGCCCGTCGCATTGGATCCCGGTCATATGGCTGTGGTCGCGTTTGTTGGCATGGAACCGAGGGCTATATGCCTTAACCCCCGCCGCTTTCGTAGGTAATGGCCCATGTGGTCACATGGCGTGTTAATAGAACCCGGGGTCTATTCCATAACCACCCGCGTATGTGGTTGTAACGGAACCCCGAGCCGTGTGGTGTATGGAACCCCGTCCGTGTGGTGTATGGTAACAGTTCCGCCATTTGTTTCAACTGCCCGCCAAAACACACGGAACCACGGCCACGTAAACAAACACGTCGACTCCAAAACCACCAACAATGGGGTGCCACGTGGCTGCCCCTGACTGGGCCACGTGGCACCCTTTTTTCACCAATCAGAACTTAACACGTGTCGTCTTTTGATTGGGCCACGTAAACCGCCGTACTGCCAACTATTTTTTCTGTCATGCTGCCACGTCATCGATGACATCACCTGGTGCCCCGTCACCATGCCACTTGTCGGACGCCGATTAGCCCACGTCGATGCTGACGTCATCATGCTGACGTCAGCGTGCCACGTGTCAACCTGTGAGTGGTGACACATGTCACCTTAATATTGGTCCGACCGCCTGCCAAAAGTGCCAAATCAGCATGACACGTGTCGTGTCCTGGTGATGCCACGTATCCTGTACGGAAGCCACCACGTGTCCTGTATGGAAGCCGCCATGTGTCCTGTACGGAACCTGCCACGTGTCCTGTACGGAACCTACCACGTGTCACTGTACGGAAGCCGCCACGTGTCCTGTACGGAATCTGCCATGTGTCATTGTACGGAAGCTGCCACGTGTCACCCCCATGGTTGGCCCACGTCAGTTGTACGGACTGACACGTGTCTGTACGGACTGTACGGATAGGTACAGTCAACATCCAAAATTTTATCTGTTTGGCTCGACGGACAGAATGCGATATCTTCCTCATACGGACTCCGTTTGCGATAAAAATTATACCACCTGAATCAAGAAGACGAGCCGGACGCAATGGCACAGGTTTTGTCGAATTCCGATCACTTTCATTTTTTAGCATTTTTCAAGCCCTATCAGGCTTCTGGATCTGTTTTCAGATCACACCTCCCCACAAAAAGACCTTTTGGTCCCCAAAAGGTTACTGACCAGTCAACAAGCCTGGGATAGGCCACCCGGCTTGTCCTCTGTCTCTGAACTCTGTCCTGTGCACCTGTCTCATCAAAATCAGTTGTAATACAATGATGACCACTGAAAGTACATTGTTAGTCATTGCAATCCTGCTACATTTCACTGAAGCCACTACCATCCATGTATTGAACATTGCTAATGATAATATCAGGAAAACGACTGCAAATGAACTGATATACTTGAAGTACTTGCACGACATAAGTTTATCTTTAAGCA
>JASDQU010736186.1:468937-489546 GCA_032191745.1 Picea mariana
TTCCTTCCACTCAATAATATATGAGAGATAATAAAACTTTACATTAAATCATAACCATCAACCAATCATCACATAGAACCTGATAATGCTTCCTCAGACTTCTTCAATTTTTGCAATTCTTCAATTCTTGGAGTACTTTGATTCTGTAGATAATATTACTCAATGTATTCTCCGAAATTCCTCCAATTTTCACTCCTTGAATCCTCCCCAAAAAGAGGTTATAGAAAGAATGGTAGACTTTATTCAATTATGGTCTGTTCAAAAGACCCAACTAGTAAAGCATGCCCCATGATCAATATTTAACATCCAATTCTCAAACTCATATAAAAGAAACTACAGTCTGTAATCTTTCCAATGGAAGTGGTCCCACTTCATTTGGATTTTGTATGAAAATGTTATGACTGTTTTACCCGAAACACCTATTTATTGACTAGCTTCAGGACTAGTCACAAACCCTATCTTCCATAGAGTGTATCTCCATAATTATAGCGAATCAAGAGCTGAACTTTTTACCAGAGGTACCTTGAGATGTATTGTCAATACAATAGTGATTTCACCATATGATTCGTTAAAGAAAAAATTTATATCAAAAATTGTAAGATGACCTGAAAATAACATACCTTAGAACACATCACCAAAAGACTTCATCCTCCCTTGAAATCCGGCCTTCTTATCTTCTTATTACCTCTGAAATTTGACTTGTATAAAATAAATGTATAATGATGTTTATTTATACCATTTATGTCACTTCCTTTTAACATTAGGGCCGACCTGACACTTTCTTATTTTGTAATTCTTTTATTTAATTATTTTCAGGGCCTACATGTACTTCCTTCTTCAATTCACTCTGTCATCTTCAAAAATTCATTTCTCCTCAACCATGAGGATCCACGTGACGTTCCACATACCACCGGAAACAGCATGATGTATACTATCCATTCATGGGTGTTGTATATTCATGTGCATTGTCCTTCATGTCCAAATACCTTTAGCAATCTTGCGGTCCAAAACCCATGACTAGGGTTGACATCAATGACAACAACCAATCTTCCAACACCTGTAATGCATAAAGATCTAAAAATTATAAAAAAATATTCTTCATTTTCTTCTATACAAATATTCCAAGTTTCACTACTTGGAACCTCCCAGAAAAGGAGTTATATCAAAAATGGCAAACCTTGTTGAATTTCGTCCTATTATAGAGAGTGAACTTGTAGAACATGCCATGCATGGAATATTTGTTGTATGGATCTGAAAATGGTAAAAAATATACTACAGACTATACTCTAACCAATTCATTTTCTCTCACTGAATTTGTATCTATTATGAAGAAGTTATGACGTTTTTACCTGGAACCCATGTTTTATACTAGTTTCAGGACTATCCACAAACCCTATCTTCCACAGAGTGTAACTCCAAAAATAAAACGACCCACAAACTGAAATTTTTATCACAATTACTTGAATATGTTGTCTCAAAATCCTCCATATTTAGCTATCTAAATCATTCTAGAAAAAAAAATTATTGCAAAAATGGTGAGATGACTTGTAAATAACATACCTTAGAAATAATCATCAAAAGACTTTATCCTCCCTTGAATTTCGACCTTCTTTACTTCACTTTCCCTATGAAATTTACCTTAGATCTCCTTTGGTTACCTCAGTCACTTGTAGATACTCAATATTCTCAAAAGGGGTGCTAATGGGAGACCCTTTCTCTCTTATTTATACTCTCCAAGTAGCTTCCTCTAGAAGTATCCACTTAACCACTTTGTCCACTTAGCCACTTTGTCCACTTAACCAATTTTATCCACTTAGTGATCTGGCAGGATCTTTTATGATTATGGTTGAGTTTTAAACTTGCATGAAAAATTTAACCATTTGAGAATTTAATGAAAGAATGAGGAAAAGAAGAGAATTATATCAGTCAAATACACATATGCAGATCTGAAAACAATAAGGAACAGCAAACCATAAGAACGCAGGTTGATAACGGAGTTCGGCACAATGTTTGCCTACGTCTCTGGGCCTTTTTCCTGTGGGGGAGGCTTCTTTATTTATGCTCAAGTGCTCAAAATTACATCTCATCAATGCCCAAAGGCTACAAGACTGATCTGGTCTTGTTGACACAGATCTCAAGAACCCAATGCAAGAAACGGCACGCAAATCTGATGCTCCAAGCTCCCAGAAACGATCCGACAGCGTTTCCACCTCAAGGGCTACCCTGCAACAAACTGACTTTGGCTTGGCATTCCAACAGCATAACTCTACAAATCTGACTGTCCATTGGCCTCAAACAGGACTGGTTTATATAGGAATGGATTTGGTTTCTCATCCCCAACTTCCTCCAAGAATTTGGCCTCCAAAAAAGCCCAATATCCCCCAAAAATGGAGAAAATCTGCTAAAAATGGCTATATTGAATTAAAAATAACCAAATTCTTTTATATCAAACCCACTTTTACCAAAGTTTGGGCATAAATCGGGCATAAAGCCCCCAAAGGCTGGGCGCGGCCCCCAAATCTCGGTCATGTGGATCAGCATGTGGCCACGCGCCATAGCGCGGGCCACCCCCTTCCGCACTGTTCCTGGTCACGTGGCATGGGGCGTGGAACCGTGGCTTAACAGTTTCCCGCGCCCGTCGCTTTGAATCCGGGTCCTATGGCGCATGTAACACATGTAACCGTGGCCTTTAATATATAACCATGCGCGTTGTGTGGTAGCCCGGTCATATGGCATAGTTTACGCCGAACCGTGGGCTATGTTACAACAAACCCCGCGCCATTTTATGTTAACAGTCTGGTTCTATGGCATGGTTCTATGCCATTTGTTTATGTGGCGAGGGCTGGGGCGAAGCCCCGGCCCTTTTTGCCGCCCGACGAAACATTAACCCAATTTAAAATATTTTTATGCCGTAACCATAACAAGAACCGCCCTTTGCTATGTTGGCTAGCCCGTATGTGTGAAGTCGTTTACGCCCGGGAGGTCGTGGGTTCGACCCCGGCTGATCACAACAAATTTTACCATACCAAAACCAATAAGCCAATAATGAAGCGCCACGTGGCAGCCCATGATTGGGCCACATGGCGCTTTAAAAACCAATAGAAACTTGACATGTGTCAGCACCGGATTGGTCCATGTGTCTGCCCAGTCGACTCTGTCGTACCGCCACGTGTCTCTGCCCCGTCAGCACATCCGTACGCCAACTGTCATGCCACGTGTCTGCCCTGTCAGCGTGCTGACATCAGCGTGCCATGTGTCACCCTGTGAGTGGTGACATGTGTCACTTTTTTATTGGTCCAACTGTACCCTCAAATCGCCAAATCCGTGTGACACGTGGCGCGTCCTGGTGATGCCACGTGTCCTTCCGTACGGTCTGCCATGTGTCACCTTCCTGTGCTGCCACATGTCGTCCTCTTCGTCTGCCACGTGTCGCAATCTGGTTTGTCCACGTCAACTGTACGGTCCTGCCACGTCATCACTGTACGGACTGACACGTGTCTGTACGGATTGTACGGACAGGTACAGTCAGCATCCCAAAATTTTGCCTGTTTGGCTTTTCGGATAGAACGCGATATCTTCTCCATACGGACTCCGTTTGACATAAAAATTATACCACCGGATTCAGGAGGACGAGACGGATGCAATGGAACAGTTTTCGTCGCATTCCGGGCACTTTCATTTTTGATCATTTTTAAGCCCTATTAGGCTTCTGGATCTGTTTTCAGATCACTTAGCCACTTTGTCCACTTAACCACTTTGTTAAATTTATTATTTAATTAAATTCTCCTTGCAACCACATTGACTAGGAATATTCTTAAAGACTTTCTAGAATAATTGACTTCTTATTGACCTTCTAGGGGCTTCTAGAATACTCTTGGGGGTCCTCCAACTTCACAAGGTCATATCTCACTAAACGTGAGGAACCACGTGGAGTTCCACATATAAAAGGAAATGGAATGGCGTGTACTATCCATTTAGAATAGTATTAACTACATATTCATTGATATTCATGCCTTTATACCTCAAACAAACTTGGTTCCCTTACCCATACATTTGCGCTACCAGAATTCGCTATTGAAATTCTCCAATGGTTGAGATCAATCTCTAAGGGTTTACATCAATATACAATATCACTCTCCAAGGGTCAACATCAATCTACAATATCACTCTCCAAGGGTTGACATCAATAACAACCAAAAATCCAAACCAATTGTCCATCAACCTAAGCCAATTGTCTGACATGGTTGTGATGCTTATGTACATGTTCCAAAGGAAAATAGGAGTAATATGGATAATAAAGATGAAAAGTTTATATTTCTTGGTTATAAAGATGGTGTAAAAGGCTATAAAATTTGGAACCTCAAAACTAAGAATTTTGTCTATAGTCGGGATGTTGTCTTTAGAGACATTAAATATGTTCCCAAACAGGAAGTCCCACTAAAATAAAAAGAACCAGAGACAACAAAATTTTAGTTGGAGGGTGAAGAATCTAACTCAATAGAAGAACATGAATAATAAGAATAAGAACCTCGTATTCCAGTATTTAGGAGATTGGTTTGGGAAAGAAAACAAACAAAAGGTATAATCCACCTGATTTCCATTATAGTTTTTCATTGTCTATTACTAAGGATGATCCTATAACTATTAGGGAGGAAATGGATTTAGAGGATGGTAAACTCTAGAAGAAACCCATGATGGTTGAAGAAACAACTTCCTTGGATAAAAATGAGGCTTGGGATCTAGTTGAGTTGTCAGTTGGAATAAATCCCCTTGGTAGAAAAAGGGTGTTTAGGAAGAAGTTGAATGCGAAAGGTAAAGTGTAGAAGTATAAAGCTCTCCTAGAAGAAAAGGGATCTTCCCAGGTAGAGGAAATATATTTTGGTGAAAAAATTTCATGTTGCTAAATTGACTTCTACTAGATTTATTTTGTCGGTTACTACTTCTTTTGATCTTGAAATAGAATAGATGGGCATAAAGACAACCTTATTGCATGGGGTTGAAGAAGAAATTTACATGAAACAACAATAAGGTTTTGTAGTGACGGGTGAGAAAGAGTCGGTTTGCAAGCTAAAAAAGTCCCTATATGGGTTAAAACAATATCCAAGGATGTGGTATCAAATGTTTGATACTTATATTTTGGGACTTGGTTTCACAAGGAGAAAAGTTGATCATTGTGTGTAATTCAAATTAGTTGGTGATCATTTTATTTATGTGGTTTTGTATGTTGACGATATGTTGTTGATTGGAAACAAGAAGGAAATCATCATGGAGGTAAAAACACAATTGTATTCTAAGTTTGATATGAAAGATCTTGATTCTACAATTTTAGTTTGGGCATGGAAATTAAAAGAGATCAGGAAAAAAGGAAAATTTTGTTGAATCAAAGGAAATATGTTGGGACAATATTACATAGGTTTAATATGCAGGAATGTAAACCGGTCAATGTCCCTATTATTGTATGTGTGAAGTTATCTATAGATCAGTGTCCCAAGACATAGGAAGAGGAAGAAGAAATGTCTCTTGTTCATTATGTTAGTATTGTTGGCAGTTTGATGTATGGAATGTTATGTAACAGATTGAACATTTCACATTCAGTGGGAGTTTTGAGCAGGTATATTTCAAAACTAGGGAAGGAGCATTGAATAATTGTAAAGAGGGTTTTTAGATATATGTGTGGCACTACATAATATGGAATCTTCTATCAATAATTGGTGCAGAAATAATGTTGGACATACATGGATTTTTTATGCAGATTGGGTTGGATATTTGGATCACATAATATCTACAAGTGGTTATGTGTTTCACTTATTTTGAGGAGTAATATGTTAGATGAGAAAGAGACAATTTGTATTGGGACTCTCAACTACATAAGTTGAATACATGGAAGCTAATCATGCAATTAAGGAATTCGTATAGTTATAGAAGTTGTTTTTAGGTATTAGGTTTGTGTAGAAAGTTGTAAGGTTAGATTGTGATAGTCAAAGTGCAATATTTCTAGAAAAGAACATGGATTATCATTCTAAGACAAATCACATCAATTGTCAATAACACTTTGTGTGAGACATGGTTGAAGACAAGAAGGTGCTAATATTGAAGGTAGAAAATTTGAAGAATATTGTAGATTCATTGACAAAATTTGTAAGCATTGAGAAATGCTCTTGGTGTAGAGTAGGAATGGGAACTTCTACCATGAATTGTAGATCATGTAATCCTCGAGCCCCTATATGAAAATAAAAAAACAAGTGGGAGAATGTTGTGTATGTGCTATATTCTTTTCAAAATTAGTCTCACGTGTTGTTATGTTTCACTAAGTGTAGTGGAGACTAGTAGGCCTCCCTACCCTAGGGTTCGAGAGTGGAGCCTCTGAAAAAATGGGAAGTTTTTGCGTCCATTTTGGGTGGTTTTGGCACATGGTTTTCTACCACATGGTTTTCTAATTCTGGCTAAGGAATTAAGGTTGTAATATAATTTAGGTCTATGGATTAGGGATTTTGGATGTCATGAGATCCTATATATTGTATTGTTATGGTGAACTTAATACAATGAGAGTTAGAGGGGAAGCTCTAAACATTTTTCTAGTTTTCCTAGTTAAGGGTTTCTAGGGTAAATTTATGAGTACTATGTGTGATTTCTATTGTTTTCTTTTCTATTTTATAAATAATCTGTGTGTGCATTGTTATATTGTAAATCTATAAAACCTATAGAGCGGGCCTATAATGTGTGCATACTTCTTAACACATTTTCTGTAATATCTTGTAAGACCCAAAAATCCTCTGAGACACTTGATGTTCTTAGGGAATGGGCCATTTTATTATAGCTTCAATATTTTGAGGGTCCACCTTGACCCTTTCTTGCAAAAAAATATGACCTAAATAATCTACTTCTTATTTTCCGAAAAGCACATTTTGACCTTCTTACATACAATTGATTTTCCTCAAGAATTTTTAGGACTTTATCCACATGTTTAATATGTTATTCCCATGATTTTCTATAGATAAGTATATCATCAAAGAAAACCAATACAAACATTTTAACATGGGGTCGAAAAAAAAAAATCATAAGGATACGAAAAGTAGAAGGAGCATTAGTCAACCCAAAAGGAATGACCAAGAACTCATTGTGTCATGCATGTTTTTTAAAATTTATTTTGGGAATTTCTTTTTCTCTTAATATTATTTGGTGGTATAATGATTTATGATCTAAATTTGTGAAATAATCCATTCCATGAAACTCATCTAACAACTCATCAATATTTGGAATATGGAATTTATCCTTGATGGCGATATTTTTAGATGTGTGTACTAAGGACACATTGTTCAAGCATAATATTCTCTTCTCACCATAACTTCTAGGGATAAAAAGGAAGTCCTACAATAATACCTACATCCAACATATATTGTACCATTTTTCAATATCCTATTTTTGCTAACATGGATATCTATAAGGCCTTTTATTAGGAGTAGTACTTCCATGTATGATTTCAATTTGATGTTCATGATCTCTAGATGGAGGTATCCCCTTAGAAATTTCTTGAAAGATCCTATGGTGATTTTTTAAAGTACCTTTTAATTAATTTGGAATATTTTCATCTTTTTTCTTCACTTCCATAGAATAAAGTCTAGCGATAACTCCATTGTTACCCTTTTCTAGGATTTTTTTCACTCTATGAGAGTTGATGACATGAGAGGGTGCATATTTTAACCCTTTGAGTTCATATTGAATTCCTTCCAATCCAAATCTAATGCATAATTCATTATAGTTTGTAGAAAATATAAACAATGTTCTTAACCATTGAATCTGTGGATTAACACCTACTCCTTCAATAGGAATGGATTGCATTGGGCTTGCTAAGTTATACTATCCCATAGTAAGTTTAATGTTATGGAATTTTCCTCCATAATCAATACTTTTCCCATTAGCAACCAAAACTTGAAAATTGTCACTAGATACGTAAAACAATTGAGGCGCTCTACTAATATTTTATCAATGAATTATGGGTACTACATGAATCAATAAGCACTATGAAATTTTGCATCTTAATGTATCCTATAATCTTAATCATTTGAAAAACCTACCAATGCATGAACATATATTTTACATTGTTTTTTATCTTTGTCATGCAAAATTTCTCCATCTTTTTTCCTTCTCTTTTAAGTTCACAAGTTCTTCCTCACCCATTTTTGTGGGTTCCTTTATTTCATCCTCGTCATTATTTTCCATTGTGTAAAATTTTGTGTCTTGACATTTATTCCCTTTTGACCATTTGTTATTTCAACCAAAGCATAGTTATTTTTCTCTTCTTTCATCCGTTTCTTTTTTGGTATTCAAGTAGGTTAAGGAAAGGTTTCCCTATGAGTTACAAATCGATCTTTGTTTCCTATACATGTTCAAGTGGTGGACTTGTGTGTAGCCCTATTCTTGTTTTGAATATGATGAGCATATTTCATAGCTTCCATAAACTTTTCAGGATATTTTAAGAAAATATCATGTTTATGTCTTCTTTTAATATTATTTCCATGTAAGATTCTAATAGATGTTTGTCACTTATGTTATCCACCCTTATTTCCACTGCTTGAAATTCTAAATTATAATATTCAATATCACCTAAGAGTTTGAACCTTGTCAATTGACTAAAGTATTCATTTTCCCAAACTTTTCCACATGTGCTTCTAAGTATCTTGTAAATAAACCCCAAGTATAATGATAAAATTGAGGATTATTTTTAACGACCCATTGATACCATTGATAAGGTTTTTTTCTCAAAGAAAAAATTTGCTAAGGAAATCCTTTGATTATCATCCATAATATTATGTAATTCAAGGTATCTATATTTGGTTCACCCATGAAAAGACATATGTTCTAGCAAGCTTCCTTAAATCAACCTTGGGAAAGTGGATACCCTTAGGAACCTGTTGACGGGCGAAATTGACCGCTCGTCAACTGGAGGAGTGAATCCGGTCCAGGATTGTCTAATTAACCCAAGTCGTTTGGAATAATTCACTCCAACGGCTTTAGCGGCTCCGTTGGCCGATCTAAGTCCTAAAGAAAGCGAAAAAATAACTAAAGGAAATACAATAACTTAATAAATAACAATTGTTGAAAAATATATATACATCTAATATATATCTACAGTTTAACTAACTAATACTTGTAAAATAGTTCTAGTTATCATATATACAATATATACAAATAACGAGTTTTAATCTAAACTCATAGAAAATCAAATGTTTAATGATTCTTCCATTGAAAGTAATAAAGAAAACTAAAATATTGTTTATTTTTTATTTTTATTTTTTTTAGATATATACACTCATGAAATCAAACATTAAGTTGCCTAATTGAACAGAAAATAATAGATAGTAGAAAATGTTTTATAAATAGAAAACTTCTATATTTAGCAAGCTAACGAAATCAAATAATAGGCTAACATGTTATTTGCATCCAATGTCTGTTCAGTATTGAATTTCCAGCCACCTTCATCTGTGAAGTAAACCTGCAACAGATCTTTGAAATTGTTTCAAATAAATGCGAAACAACAATGCTGGAGATTGAATTATAATAACAGAACATAAAAGGGACATAGTTACAATAATCTTGTGATTTGCAAGTAGTTACAATGAGATAATTCTTCTTATAAAAACTTGCATGTAAGCGTTCAACAGAAATTAGAGGTAAATCTCCTAATTTAATTTGAATAGATGATCACTGTGTATATATTGTATCTGAAACATAAGATATGGGCAGCATATAAAATGAATCGTGTCAAATGATAATAAATCACGACGACGAAAGCAATCACCATCTATTATCTAATCAACATAAACATAACCTGAATCAAAATGTCATACAGAGAAGCTAAAGATGTAACATGTATTCAGTTTCATTCAAGTCTGCAATAAAAAATCCCATACTCTTGCCCCAGGCTGAGATGATACATTGTTTACAAAATGATAAGTTTATATAGGTCTCAGAAAACATAACAGTTTCTATTCCTGAGATCAAATTTGTTTCAAAAAATATGGGGGATGCAACCACCCTGAATCACCAAATATCAAAAAACTAACAACAACCTATTTCTAACTATTCAAAATACAAAATTGATTAGGCTGGGAGATCTCAAAAAGTGTCTCATATCATCTTTGAAATCATGGGCTCCTTAATTATCCTGAAAACACAAGAAAATAAGAAGATCTCAGATATGTTTTCTGTCATCAAATCAAACAATTCGAATTTTCTTAACTGGCTACAGAATCTTGCGATTCTGTAGCTAGTTATAATAACAAACAAAATTTGATTCTATTTAATAATCAAAATGAACTAAAAAAATAAGCTTTGTTTAGCAACCAAATAGTCTAACTAAGGAATGAAAAAAAGACATGTTATTCATTCAAAAGATCTTACCTTTGACAATACAATCAAATCGCATCATAAAAATTCGTAGTTAACAATGGTTGTAGTTGCTTCTACATTCTTAAAAATCACATGTCCTATAGTTTTCAAACGCTTCTCTTTCCCTTGGATAACTAACTCAAGTCTCAAGTTTTTAAACAGATTCATGTAGGATACGTAGCTTTCCCATGAGGTTGTTTAGTAGATTTTGGGATAGGTTCAGGGTTGTTGTAGGTGGTCACAAGACAAGCCTGAGTAGGTAACAAACGTTTTAACACTTGCAAGCAGACCAAAACACTCACCTCAGCCACAAAGAAAATCTAAGATTTTGACCTCTAATAGACAAGTTGTATCTCTGGAATGATCCAATTTCTGGGGAAACTGCGCATCATGAAGGTAAAAGGGCTCATTTTGGTTCTGGGTTTTCAAGGGTTTGATCTAATTCAAAACCGTTTGCTCAGAATAGCTCCCGCAAAAACGTGTCTCTAGCAGGCAATTACGGGGTTGACCAAACTGTAACAAGAGTGACTCAAAACAATTGGGGGTTTAGATGGTAGAGGTAGAAGAGGTAAGTCTTAGCGGATACCATAAAAATAAAAAAAATACAGAGAGCATGTTAACTCATTATGCCAGCATACCATTCCTTTCCAAATCTTCCCTAGCATTATCATATGAGAGCAGGGTTTGGATGTTGTTTGGTTCGACCCTTACCACTGGAGCCATACTGAACGGACGGGTAATTAACGCACAACACATAGGTAGGGTTTGCAAAAATGAAATAGAGCCATAGCCCCGAGCTTTAACAATACTTGCTGTAATGATTCAAATGGTGGGCAAAGTGTTAATCACAACGCGTGTGAGCAAATTAGTGAAGCTCGAGACCATGCTAAGGAGTAATGGCATGATGTACATCGTATGCCACCTTGGCATTGGGTACATGCTAGGACCAGAGTACTTGAAAACATAGTGCGTGCATCAAAGTTTGATTGCAAATATAGGTGAGTTTACAAAAATCGAATAGTCAAAAGCTTCATGAAAGAAATACGATCGAAAATCAAACCAAAATCAATATAAAAAATCGAATATCAAATGGTGGAGGTTTTTCGTTCATGCAACCACTAATCTCTTAGGCATGCTTAGAATCAAAAGGATCACAAACAAGGAGAGCAACATGCTCATAGCAAGAAATCACAATTTTGTAATAAACCATATGAGCAGTCTCCCTTTAATGAAATTTTCAAAAATATAATGGCAATTCCAGCTGCAAGTTTTCATGCTTGCAGTCATGAAAACAAAATTTGAAAAGACGATAGGTAAAAATTGATGATTTACAATTGTCGTTTAGTGAAATGCTCATGATGAGCAAATAAAATTTTATAGACCCTGTGTAGGCAGCTTATAAAAATAATAATTATATAATTGCTGCCAACAATGGCGACACGCTGGGAGAAGCAGTTATCTCTGTTACAGAAACGAGTTCAGGTTAGAAAAATTTGAAAAGCTTCAAACCGAAGAACCACTGAAAATCCTTTTGAACATCTCAAATAATCATAGCAGAGTTCAGTTTCAGACAACTTTTATTTAAAGAAATGAAAACCGATAAGAAACTTAGCAAAAGAAAGCCACAATATTAAGTTAAAATCTCAAATAATGTTGATAGGGCCACTGCTACCAGCATGCATCCATAGCCTCGACAGGGATGTCAATTAACCCACTCTGGCGTCTGTATCCTATCAAGAAATTTCAGATCAAAAGGATGTTTAAGGCCAAAATGAAAATCATATCTGAAAATTTTATTTTACCTGACATTGCTTCACTGCCAACGGGCCTGTTCAGTACCCCGGCGAAGTTATCTTGGCATCATGCATGCATTTACCCACTGCCAGCAGACATGTTCAGTGTCTCGGTGGGTTTACAAACACTTCCCACAGCTCTTTGAAAGTTTATTCATATTACAGTTTTTTGAAATATTCGATAGAGCGGGGTGACGCTGAAAATTTTAGTTTTTAAGTCACAAATTTTAAAATTTAGATGATGTCCTTCATCAAGATCCAAAAATGGTTCCTTAATAAAATCGTCTTTCAAGAAAAGGGAGACATCGTTGAGTTGCTCTCTTAAATAACAGGGACAACGTTCAAAGATTTTTAAAGATGGTCGTGAAGACTTTCAAATGCAAATTGAAACCGAGAGAATGCCTTTCAAACAAAAATTCATCTTTAACCAGTCCACAAAATATAGCACTTAATGTTTTAAGTTTTAGCAGTTATTTTTGAGGGGAATTCTTCTGTTTTCTTTGTCTGAGCTAACCCGTGGTGCAGGAATGTGTGTTTTAAAAGAAAGACCGATAAGAAAAAATGAAAACCAAAACAAACTAGAAAATAAAAACAAACATCAAGTAAAACAAAACAAAAAATATTTACAAAGGGTGTATCTGAAAACAACATGCAAAAAATCCCTTGGGAGACTGAAAGAAAATAGAAAAATCTTGTTTGATGTGAAAGCAGTCCTACTCGTGGTACCTTGGGTCAAGGTTGAATTTACAATTCATATTTATTTATCTTTTTACTTTCCATTTAAAATTTTCATAATAATATTGCATCTTTGAAAAGAAATATTCAACGAAAAGCAGAAAGAAAAGGATTAGTCAGACTTCCCTGACAATAAACATGTTATGGTTCTCGTGGTGAGCCCACTTGCATTCATGACTGCATTATTACAAAGAGAAATAATGAGGAATAAAACTGAAAGAAAACCTATTCCTAAACCTACCCTAACTACTAAACAAATCAGAATACTACGTGAAGTCATGTTTCCAATGTAGCCATCAGAGTAACTCCAATCCTGCAATGGAAACAAAATCAAACATTACTAACAAGAATGGTAATATATCAAAAAATGACACAAATATATCACACTTACCTTCATAATCATTATTTAGAAACAAAGTAAGCATGATCTTACCATTCCCTCRAAAATTCTTGATGTATGAATCCTCYARCCATTGTGCAATCTTGTCRTGATAAGGGTCATAATGGCRTGGRTGARTGYAGRTGATTTTGTAKAACTTGTCAAGATTATGGGGAAATGACATAACCATCAGCCAAAGMTRAAGTGCYCCATCCTCYTRAMAAGTCTCTAAGTGTTCATTAATTCCTTCACATGGAGAATCTAAAAGAAAAATGTCAYRCCTACTTCCAAGATACTTAGGTAAAAACAAAGCAAGCACAACTTCATCTTTATTTTGAAWTTTTTTTATATATGAATATTCAAGCCATCCTGAGATCCTGTCACAAAAATGAGGATGCAGACCATGACTTGGATGAAATGAATATATCAATGGGGAACTCATCATAAGAGGATTCGTGCCATCAATTAGATCATTGGTTTGAATGTTTCCTTTGATGAGATTGATCATTTCAAAATGTGAAGCATAAACATTAAGATTCGAGCTAATCAAAGGACGAATATGCAACGTAGAATGTTTGATCTCCATAAAATATAGTGCATTGTCTTTTTCAACAATAAACTGTGTAAAATCATCTCGCAACATGTCCTTTTCCCATGTGAGTGATGAAAGTGAAAGAGCATCAAATCCGACTTTATCAATGTTAGGTTTGGAATTAATTTCACCAAAATTTAGAATATTGAAAGGATAAGATTGTGGCGGAAAAGAGTAGGATGTTGTAGGTAAGGTGTCAAGTCCAACAAAGTCTAGGAATAGATCAAGATATAAAGAATAAAAAGAATCAGAAATAAGAACATGAAAAGAATCTCTTGAACTACGATAATTAACAATGGTATTCTCAAGACATTTCTCTTCACCTTATTTAAAACTCTTACTCCGTTTTGGTGACAAATTCCTCAACATAATATGATCATCTGGATTTGCCTTCTGTGTGATAGATAATTCAAAAATTACGTGACAAACATCTAGTCTTTCCTGTGGATAAACTACATTTTGAGGATGAAGGTTTAAAGTTTCTTCTTCTAGTTGCATATCTTCTTCTCTAATCAGTTTCTTAGGAGTGTTAGAACGTTTAAGACGATTTTCGTCACTTAAGTGTTCTTGAATGACTGATTTTAAATATTGATTAGAGCATGAGTTACAAGAATGAGGATATTCACCTTGAGCCATAAACAAATCTTCTTCCATACTGGTCAAAGACCGAAAATACAATGATTGAGAGGAAAAACTAATTTCGTTGTCAATAAGAACCTGGTCAATAGATTCTACCTCCCTTGCTTGTTCAACATTATCAGAAGGATTCTTCTCATCTTGCAAAGAAAATTCTTCTTGCAGTTGAGTGATAGGATTTGCAATTGGTTCTTCGTTCGTGATTGAATATGACTAGATGGGAGGGATGCAAGCATCATAGAGGAGATTTAATGCAAATGACATGTCATCGAGATTAAATTTACAGAGGATATGATAGAATCTTGTCAAAAATTCTTCCGAAGATGAATCGTCGTTGATTAGCGAAGTATGAAATTCTTCACATAATTGATCGAAATCATAAATTTCAAAAGCATCTAGAAATTCATCTACAAATTGAAACCAATCAAAAATGTGACATGCTGGAAAGGATTCAAACCAATGTTTAATCCAACCTCTAAAAGTGAAAGCGAACAATCTACATAAAACTCTTAAATCTGAGATGTCATGTTTGATGCATTTGCACCAAAACTTGTTAAGGTGGTCTTTAGCAGATGTATTGCCTCCACCATCAAAGGTGAGTTTGGACAAGGGAGAGATTGTCTCGTCAGGAACATTGGGTAATGAGAAGTGGAAAGCATGTTCCAACACAGTGATTTGGGGAGCCATGGGGAAATTGAATAAATTTAAAATAAAAGCTCCTACAAGGCCAGCTTGTTAGTCGGCCCTCCTTCTAGCGCCATTTATTGATGGGCGAAATTGACCACTCGTCAACTAGAGGAGTGAATTTGGTCCAGGGTTGTCTAATTAACCCAATCCGTTTGGATTAATTCACTCCGACAGGTTTAGAGGCTCCATTGGCCGATCTTAGTCCTAAAGAAAGCGAAAAAATAACTAAAGGAAATACAATAACTTAATAAATAACAATCGCTGAAAAATATATATACATCTAATATATATCTACAGTTTAACTAACTAATACTTGTAAAATAGTTCTAGTTATCATATGTGCAATATATACAAATAATGATTTTTAATCTAAACTCATATAAAATCAAATGTTTAATGATTCTTCCGTTGAAAGTAATAAAGAAAGATAAAATATTGTTTATTTTTTAGTTTGTTTTTTTTTTAGATATATCACTCATGAAATCAAACATTAAACTGCCTAATTGAACAGAAAATAATAGATAATAGAAAATGTTTTATAAATAGAAAAATTCTATATTTAGCAAGCTAACGAAATCAAATAATAGGCTAGCTTGTTATTTGCATCCAATGTTTGTTCAGTATTGAATTTCCAGCCAACTTCATCTGTGAAGTAAACCTGCAACAGATCTTTGAAATTGCTTCGACTAAATGCGAAACAACAATGCTAGAGATTGAATTATAATAATAGAACATAAAAGGGACACAATTACAGTAATCTTGTGATTTGCAAGTAGTTACAATGAGATAATTCTTCTTATAAAAACTTGCATGTAAGAGTGTTCAACAGAAATTAGAGGTAAATCTCCTAATTTAATTTGAATAGATGATCACTGTGTATATATTGTATCTGAAACATAAGATATGGGCAGCATATAAAATGAATCGTGTCAAATGATAATAAATCACGATGACAAAAGAAATCACCATCTATTATCTAATCAACATAGACATAACTTGAATCAAAACGTCATACAGAGAAGCTAAAGTTGTAACGTGTATTTAGTTTCATTCAAGTCTGCAATAAAAACGCCCATACTCTTGCCCCAGGCTAAGATGATACATTGTTTACAAAATGATAAGTTTATATAGGTCTCAGAAAACATAACAGTTTATGTTCCTGAGATCAAATTTGTTTCAAAAAATATGGGGGATGCAACCACCCTAATTCACCAAATATCAAAAAACTAACAACAGCCTATTTCTAACTATTCAAAATACAAAATTGATTAGGCTGGGAGATCTCAAAAATTGTCTCATATCATCTTTGAAATCATGGGCTCCTTAATTATCCTGAAAACACAAGAAAATAAGAAGATCTCAGATATGGTTTCTGTCATCAAATCAAACAATTCGAATTTTCTTAACCGGCTACAGAATCTTGCGATTTTGTAGCTAGTTATAATAACAAACAAAATATGATTCTATTTAATAATCAAAACGAACTAAAAAAATAAGCTTTGTTTAACAACCAAATAGTCTAACTAAGGAATGAAAAACAGGCATGCTATTCATTCAAAAGATCTTACCTTTGACAATACGATCAAATCACATCATAAAAATTTGGAGTTAACGATGGTTGTAGCTACTTCTACATTCTTAAAAATCACATGTCCTGTAGTTTTGAAGCGCTTCTCTTTCCCTTGGATAACTGACTCAAGTCTCAAGTTTTTAAACAGATTCATGTAAGATACATAGCTTTCCCATGAGGTTGTTTAGTAGCTTTTGAGACAGGTTCAGGGTTGCTATAGGTGGTCACAAGACAGGCCTGAGTAGGTAACAAACGTTTCAACACTTGCAAGCCGACCAAAACGCTCACCTCAGCCACAAAGAAAATCTAAGATTTTGACCTCTAAAGGATGAGCTGTATCTCTGGAACGATCCAATTTCTGGGGAAACTGCCCATGATGAAGGTAAAAGGGCTCATTTCGGTTCTGGGTTTTCAACAGTTTGATCTAATTCAAAACCGTTTGCTCAGAATAGCTCCCGCAAAAACATGTTTATAGCAAGCAATTACGGGGTTGACCAAACTGTAACAAGAGTGACTCAAAACAATTGGGGGTTTAGATGACAGAGGTAGAAGAGGTAAGTCTGAGCGGATACCATAAAAATAAAAAAAATACAGAGAGCCTGTTAACTCATTATGCCAGCCAACCATTCATTTCCAAATCTTCCATAGCATTATCATATGAGAGCAGGGTTTGGATGTCGTTCGGTTCGACCTTTACCACTAGAGCCATACTGAACGGATGGGTAATTAATGCACAACACATAGGTAGGGTTTGCAAAAATGAAACAGAGCCATAGCCCCAAGCTTTAACAATACTTGTTGTAATGATTAAAACAGTGGGAAAAGTGTTAGTCACAACACGTGTGAGCAAATTAGTGAATCGTGAGACCATGCTAAGGAGTAATGGCATGTTGTACATCGTATGCCACCTTGGCATTGGGTACATGCTAGGACCAGAGTACTTGAAAACATAGTGCGCGCATCAAAGTTTGAGTGCAAAGATAGGTGAGTTTACAAAAATCGATTAGTCAAAAGCTTCATGAAAGAAATGCGATCAAAAATCAAACCAAAATCAATATAAAAAATCGAATATCAAATGGTGGAGGTCTTTCGTTCATGCAACCAGTAATCTCTTAGGCATGCTTAGAATCAAAAGGATCACAAACAAGGAGAGCAACATGCTCATAACAAGAAATCACAATTTTGTAATAAACCATATGAGCAATCTCCCTTTAATGAAATTTTCAAAAATATAATGGCAATTCCAGCTGCAAATTTTCATGCTTGCAGTCATGAAAACAAAATTCGAAAAGACGATAGGTAAAAATCGATGATTTACAACTGTCATTTAGTGAAATGCTCATGATGAGAAAATAAAATTTTATAGACCCTGTGTAGGCAGCTTATAAAAATAATAATTATATAATTGCTGCCAACAGAACCCATCCATGATTATCTCCAATATTAGAGTTAAATCCACTTCGAATGCTTATTAATGGAATCTTTTTCAACATGAATACTACCTTTATTTTTTACATGAGTTCCTTTAGTCACATTATCACTTGCAGGGAGCCTCTGATCTAGGGTCTATATGAGTTTGACCACCATCTTTTATTCATTTTTATCCTTCTTTTGTTCCATATTTTCCATCTTGATTTCTATTTGTCTTTGTGAGTTTACCAAATAAACATTTTTCACCGACCTATTACTCGGTTCCTTAAATTGGTTCTCAAAATTGGATAGTTGGTTATATATGTATTCAATTTCTTCATGAGTGATGGTTGAGCTCTCTCAAGGTTTAATTGGTGTATAATTTTTTTCACCACCCTTTTCCATGTGAGCTGGAAATAATATTTACCTATATTTCTTTTATATTTTAACTTTATCATACTTTTTAAATCACCCAAAACAAATCTTCCAATCAAATTTATGTCGATTGTAAGTTACATACATTTTAAAACCTTGATTTGTAGACTATATTGATGATTAATTTTCCACTGGAGGTGAATATAAAATTCTGACCCATATGAGTATGAATGTTTTTCCTATACTAGCCTAACATGTCTTATCTACAATGCCATAGGTTTAACCAAATTTTAAAGTGCCAACAAAGATTTATGGTAATTTTCCAAAAACTTGATGGTTTTGGTCCTTTGGGAGAGAAAATTTGTACGACATGCCATGTGTCTAATTTTTATGATTTGATTCTAAAATTTGAATCTAAAAAATCATGGTCCATCCTCTTTCTAACGAAAATGGTGGTACTCAATTTGGATCTTTCTAGAATTAGATATGAATGTTTTACTAGGAACACCTATTTGAGAATAATTTTAGGACTAGTAAGAAACCCTAACTTTCATATCCTATAACTTGAAAAGTATAGAGAATTAGAATATGTA
This sequence comes from Picea mariana, assembly GCA_032191745.1. Classification (NCBI taxonomy): domain Eukaryota; kingdom Viridiplantae; phylum Streptophyta; class Pinopsida; order Pinales; family Pinaceae; genus Picea; species Picea mariana. Next base: position 488,097 of record JASDQU010736186.1, read on the forward strand.
ATGTTTACCAGAAGTACTTCAGTATGTCTTCTCAATGAAATAAAAATTTTATAGTCTAAAACATCCTTGAAAATTTTTATAGTGAAAATGGTAGGATGACTCATTTTGGAGGAGTCAACCAAGCATCATATGCTCTGAAACCAAATGTTATGAAACACATTCCCCAAATAGCATAAAAATAGAAATAAGTACATCCACACCTTTAGAATGATAAAGACTCAATGAATAAGTAGCCACTTCGAGAGGCAAACTCCTTTTAAATATATCCAAAGCACAAGACAAGATGCCTATACAAATGAATATCCTTTATTATAAATAGGAGATAAAGTGAGAATGATGTAACCTACCATTGATCTGACCTAACCATAACTAATATAATAATAATTAATGAAAAATAGAGACTTAACAATAAAATCTCGATACCTTGGATGTAATGAGAACTCAATGTTGGGCTTATTTATCAGTTAGTTTTTATTTAAATGGCTCCTTTTTTTTCAAATTTAAAACTTATATCTCAAATGAGTCATAAATTGATTCTTTTGAATTTGAACTCATACAATCCCTTATCTATTGTTATTGTTTCATGGAATATTATATGTTTAGGAATGTTTATTCTGAAGCTTTGGACTTGCTCCCATAAAATTTTCATGATGTTCTAAGAAAAGATCATGTTTATCTCTTCTTTTAATCTACCCATATTGTAAGATTTGAATAGATGTTTGTCACTTATGTTGTCCACCCTTATGTCCATTGCCTAAAATTTTGGATTATATTCTTCCATATCACCTAAGTGCTTGATTCTTGTAAACTAACTAAAGTAATCATGTTCCCAAATTTTTCCATATTGTGCTTCTATGTATCTTGTAAATAAACCCCAAGTATAATGATAAATTTGGGGTTTCCTTTTAATTACCCATCGATACCATTGATAGGGGTTTTGTCTCGAAGAAAAACTTTTCTAATGAAATCCTTTTGTTCTCATCCATAATATTATCCAATTCAAAGTATATGTGTTTGGTTCATCCATGAAAAGACATATGTTCCAACAAGCTTCCTTAATTCAACCTTGAGGAAGTGGAGACCCTTAGGAACCCATCCATGATTATCTACAAAATCAGAGTTAAATTCTCTTTTCATGCTTATTAATGGAAGGTTTTTCAACATGAATACTACCTTTATTTCAAAAGTTGCTTCAGTCACTTTATCACTTTTAGGGAGCCTCTCATCTAGGGTTTGTATGAGCTTGACCACAATTTTATGTTCCTTTTGATCCATCTTTTTTTCCATATTTTCCATCTTAATTTATGTTTATCTTTGTGAGATTATCAAATCAACATTTTTCACTGACCTATCACTCAACTCCTTAAATCGGTTCTCAAAATTGGATAGTTTGTTATGTGTGTCTTCAATTTCTTCATGACTGATGGTTGAGCTCTTTGGAGGTTTAACT